>CM039505.1:8797923-8909987 GCA_022432975.1 Begonia masoniana | reverse complement strand
AATATCTTAAAGTTTTTTGACAAGATAGTGCAGTGTTCTTTAAAGCAAATCTACACCCAGAATTTGCCACTAAGATGAACAAATCATGATAAACACAACTCCACTTGTCTTCCAATCCTGCAAAAAAAAAAAATAAAAACACATCTCTTTGAGGCTTTTCTCCTCTCGAGAATTTCCTCCAATGCATCCTTTTTCTCTGGAGGAACTTACTAAATCTTCTAGTGATGAGAGCAATGTCCTCATCATCTTCTTCTTCCTCAGATTCATCTTGTTTGCTCGAAGAGGCTTTAAGAGCTATGTTATTTTTCTTGGAGATCTCTTTTTCCTTGAGATCTTCCTTCTCATTTGCTCTCATGGTTAACTCATGCGTTATGGGTGAACCAATGAGCTTCTCAAGCTTCATTGCCTTGAGATCTTTAGCCTCCTGGATGGCTGTTACTTTGGGTTGCCAGACTCTTGGTAAACATCGAAGAATCTTTCTTACTAGTTCTTCTCCTGAATAAGTCTTACCAAGACCTTTTAAGCCATTAGTAATATTAGTAAAACGAGTAAACATAGAGGAGATAGATTCATCCTTTTCCATTGAGAATAGTTCGTACTCATGTACAAGCATGCTTAATTTACTTTCTTTAACTTGGTTTGTTCCCTCATGCGTAATTTCTAATAAGTGCCAAATCTCTTGTGCACTTTCACACCCTTGTACTCTATTAAACTCATCTCTATTTAGAGCACAGTATAGAGTGTTTATTGCCTTGGCATTAAGGCTCAGATTTCTTTTGTCAGAATCTGTTAACTCAGCTACTGGTTTAGGAGTTCTAACTCCATTTTCAACTTTTACAGCCTGGAAAGGGCCGTTTTCTATTATGCCCCATATCTCATAGTCCATAGCTTGAACAAAAATTTTCATTCTAGCTTTCCAGTACACATAATCACTACCATCAAAGAAAGGAGGTCTATTAATAGCTTGACCTTCTACGTGTGTGGAGTTTGTGTTGAATGTCATTTTAAATAAATCTCACAGAGTATATATATATGATAAGTGTGTATTTTACACACTTATTTATACTTGATTTGATAAGTTTTTATCTCAAGTGTTTTAAGGAATTTGATATATTTTGTGAAGTGTGCAGAAATTGTAATTAGAACAGGGAGAGAAAAGAAAAGAGAGGAAAGTAAAAGCTAAAGAGAAGAAAAGACGGAGAAACATTGATCTCCATAACCTTGCAGCGATCGATCTCCATTCAAATGAAAGAAGCCAGCGATCGATCTCTGTCCATCGATCGCTACACATGAATCAGCAAGAAGGCAGAGATTGAAGAATTAAAAGAGACAGCGATCGATCTCTATAAAAGTCAGAGATCGATCGCTAAACTTACAAAAAGCGAAGCGCTGAGATGCAGCGATCGATTTCTAAGTATTCCAGAAATCGATCGCCATACAATTGAAGAAAAGTCAGCGATCGATCTCTGTCCATTGCAGAGATCGATCGCTTATCAATTACATATTTGGAAAGACGATGTGTTTTAATCCGAGCCGTTCACCTGAAGACAGATCTAATCTCAACCGTTGATCGAGTTAAAATACAACATTAAAAACCTAACGAGCAGTGCCTTTGGGGATCCTGGAGTCGGCAGAGAACAATTAGGCGGCGACCGAGAGCAACACCGAGGCAATTTTCGGCGAGAGGGGCGATCAGGCTATATTCAGCATAGTTTTATTTTCTTTTCCTAGTTTCATTATGCAACTCTTTAATATTATTATTGTTTATTTTTGTTTTAGCATGAACTAAACTTCTCGTTCTAGGGTTTCGATGTAGCCTAGTTATGATTATTTATTTTTCTTAATTCAAGTATTTAATTTCCTGTTCCTGTTCTGTGTTGAGTAATCTATTCTGGACGTAATGCTTAGGTTTGCTTGATCACCAAAACTAAGAACTTTAGGGTTGATTCGGGATGCGAGAGCGGAGAATTTAACCGTGCACTGAATATTTTGCCTTAAAAAGGATCATAGGCTAGAGATAGTTAGGACGTTTGAGTGGTAATATAATTTCTTGTTCCTAATGTATTCAATTAATTCTCAGGATTAGAGACCGAGAGGTGATAATTCGTTAGTTGAATAAGTTTGTCTTTGCTCGAGAGAGATTGATAAATATTTTCGTGAAATTGCCATCAACACATAGAAATAGGATTTAATTATTTGGATTAGGTCTAATAAATAGGATTAGTTAAGTGAAATCGGAACCCTAGATTTTCTCATCATATAATCTTACTTCTTTATTTTTAAATCTTTTATTTAAATTGCTGCTTAATTTTATTTGAATTATTATTTTAGTTTTACAATCTAAATCACAAAAATTATTATTTCTTTTCAAATTAAACTGAAAATTAGATATTCAATATTTAACATATTTATTCCTCGTGGGATCGACACTCGTACTTATACACACTTTATTACTTTTGCGACACGTGCACTTGCGTATACGATTTTTCGCAACAAGTTTTTGGCGCCGTTGCCGGGGAATTAATTTTGTTATTATTGAATTATTTTATTTTCGTTTATATTTGAATTTTCTTTTGCTGCTAGGCTTAAATTACATTATTTGCACATTACAGGTGTATGCGAAAATTAGGTACTGCCAACCTAATCCCTATCGACCTTGAAATTGAACGAACTTGTCGCCGAAATCGAAGGGAAACAAAACAAGCAATTATGGCAGATGATCAAAACGCAAATCTACAACAGAGGGTTGAAGTGGCAGAGGTCGGACGACGAACTTTGCTCGATTATGTTATGCCATCCATGGACGGGATTCAATCAGCAATTCGGAAACCTGCTATCACGTGCAATAATTTTGAAATAAAGCCGGGTACAATACAAATGATCCAACAGTATCAGTTTTGTGGTTTGCCTAACGAAGACCCCAAGGATCATATTGCTAGCTTCGTCGAGATCTGTGATACTTTTAAATACCATAATGTCTCCGAGGACGCTATCAAGCTCAGGTTATTCCCCTTCACACTGAGAGATCGTGCAAAGAATTGGTTACACTCCTTACCTCCAGATTCAATTACAACATGGAATGATTTAGCACAGAAATTTCTATCAAAATTCTTTCCCTTTGAAAAGATGGCAAAACTCCGCAATGAGATCACAAATTTTACTCAATTCGATGGTGAGACAATTTATGAGGCATGGGGCCGATTCAAAGAGCTTTTACGAAGATGCCCCCAACATGGTCTACCTCAATGGATGCAAATACAGACATTTTTCATTGGATTATCAGTGTCTACACGGAATCTCGTTAACTCCGCAGCTGGTGGATCATTCTTACAGAAGACAGAAATAGAGGCATTTAACCTATTAGAGGAGTTATCACTCAATAATGATCAGTGCCCAGTTGAGCGCCAGATCTTGAGGAAGCAGGCAAATACTCCAGAAATGGATGCAATAAAAGCATTAACTACACAAATGGCAACCCTCACTAGACACATCCTAGGTAATCAAGTTTCAGTTAATGCAATTCAGTCCCCGATTATGCAATGTCAATGGTGCCAAGGACCACATGCGAGTGAAAACTGTCAGCAAGGGAACCAAATGGCGAGAAGTTCATCTGAACAAGCTCAATATGTGGGAAATTATAATAGACCGACACTTCAAAATTCCGGTAACTACTATATTGGGGGGCACAACAATCATCCGAACTTCTCATGGAAGAACCCGAACAACGCCATACAGATGCCACAAGCTAATCAATCGGGACCTCCCTTCCCAGAAAGAAAATCTAATTTAGAAGATTTAATCGCCAAGATGGGAGAGCGCACCAGTAATATGATTGCTGAAATAGGGGAACACACAAACAAATTTATGGCTGAAACACGAACAACCCTGCAGAACCAGTCGACTCAAATTCGAAGCTTAGAGACACAAATGGGCCAGATGGCAGCTGCACTAAATGGACGCCCACAAGGTACATTGCCCAGTTCTACTGAAATCAACCCCAGAGAACAATGCAATGCCATTACACTTAGGAGTGGAAAAGTGATTGAAAATTGTACTAAGGAAAATAAGAAAGTGGTCGCACATGACGGAGTGCATTCGTCATCATCCGAGTCCACACCAAAGGATCAAGAGCTACTGGAAGCCCCACCTCAGATTCCAAAGGAGATCCTCTCAAAAGTTCCTTTTCCACAAAGACTGAAAAATGTGAAGCTTGATAATCAGTTTTCTAAGTTTCTTGATATCTTCAAAAAGCTCCACATCAATATTCCATTCGCAGAGGCACTCGAGCAAATGCCTAAATATGCAAAGTTTCTGAAAGACATCTTGTCTCATAAATGGAAAATTGACAAATATGGCACGATCGCTTTGACTGAGGAATGTAGTGCCATTGTTCAACGGAAGCTTCCACAAAAATTGAAAGATCCGGGAAGTTTCACCATACCATGTGCAATTGGGGAGTCCATTTTTGAGCAGGCATTATGTGATTTGGGTGCTAGTATAAATTTGATGCCGCTAGCTATATTTCGTAAGCTGGGTATTGGTGAAGCAAAGCCCACCAGGGTAATCCTACAGATGGCCGATCGCTCTATAAAACATCCGTATGGGGTGATTGAAGATGTCCTTGTCAAAGTCGACAAGTTTATTTTTCCCGCTGATTTCTTGATTCTCGATATGGACGAAGACCGAGGCATCCCGATAATATTAGGTCGACCATTTTTAGCAACAGGGGGAGCTGTTATTGATCTAAGAAAAGGAGAGCTCAAATTGCAAGTATATGATGACGAGGTGACATTCAAAGTATATAAATCCATAAATTACCCAACAGCTAGCAATGAGCCAATTGTCGATAATATGCCAGACAAAGAGCTTCCTGAAATTGATAAATCAGTAAACGGAAAAAGAGCGAAGCCGTATCTTAACGGGGTTTTTCAGAATGATACAACTATTATTCTCCGTGCACCAGATTAGCAAGAGGCTTACAACGTCAAGCTGATGACGATAAAACAAGCGCTTGGTGGGAGGCAACCCACCTAAGTATCCTTTTTAGTTTGTTATTTCAATTTTTGTTTGCATTAGTTTAGTTTATTTTTATTTTATTTCATTATTATTATTATTTTTAACATTAAAAAAAAAAAAAAAAAACACAAAAAGGTTCTTGATCGATTGCTCCTTCAACCGAAGCGCCACCACACTGCTGCCGGGCCCCGCATGAGGTACACTATCCCCTTTCCTATTTTTTTTTGTGTATGCTTTATTTAACATTGGGGACAATGTTGATATTAAGTTTGGGGGGGTTTTTAATTAAATTTATAAACATGTTTAGATTGGTAAGTCTGCTTGATATTTTAAATTTTATGGTATGATTATTTATTTCATTCGTTTAAAGTGTCGATGATTGCACCTTTGATCAATGCATGTTTCAACTTCTGAATAGATTCTGAGATAGTATGATTTATGATAGTAGCATTGATTGGAGTGTAGGAAGTTAGACTTGTTTGTGTGGAAATGTTCATTCTTGTTTAAATTTAGCTGATAATGATATAAATTGTTGTCTTGAGATCGAGAGCCTAAACACAGTAAGGGAGTGCTTGAGTGTAAACACTGAAAGGGAGTGAACTCCATTTAAATTTAGTGAGTGATTAGTGAGTATTCAATTGTTCTTGGTTTTGCCCTGCATTCATGAATACAAATTATGATTTTTTGTAGAATTAAGAGAATGACTTAGGTCATCTTTGGACCGTTTGAGCCTTTATTGACATACCCTATTTGTGTCATTTAAATGGCACCCTTAGTCTCCTATTTGAACCTTTCTTTACCACTATTTTGTCAACCCTAATTTAGCCTACCCTGAAATTATTTTGACTATCCTGTTTATTGAGCACATGATTGTGGGTACATATTATGGGGAGAGTTGGAGAAAGTAGTGGTGAGAATCAGAGCTAATTCTTTTTTCAATTGTCTAAGTTGTTAGTATTTTGAGATTTTATTTATTCTTCTTTTATATTTTTCAAGTGATTAAAGTTGTGAAAAAAAAAAAAAAAAAAAGTTGAATTGTTCACTAGTAGAACAATTTTTATGTGCTATTTAATTTGTTGTTCTCATCATTATTTGTATTTTATGTTTGTTAGTAAAGACATTGACAAAGGAGTTAGTTTTGAAAAATAGAGAGTGAGACAAGTTTGGGGGGGATTATTGAGTTAACTGATTATAAAAGAGTTTAAGTGAGTGTAAGGAGTGAGGGTGGCATAAGGATGGATTGTGCTCTAGGGCTTCGCTTGAATCCAAAAATTTCCTACCTTATAACCCGGCCTTACATTACAAGCTTAATTAAAGACCTATCGACTTTTATTCTGTTTATTCATAATTGTTATTAGTGAATAATGGGCAAGACTGATGAACAATAAGAGTGGATGGAGTGTCCCTGAGAGGTATTTTTGATTTCCCTTCTCATCAGACACAATTGTAGATCTATCAGTTAAACGAGAATAAGTTTGAGCATGTACACACACAAGAATTTCTGATTCAGTTTCACTCAATGTGATATCATGTGTTATATTATTGAAAGTGTTTATTTATGTGGTTGGATGCATGCAAATATCAAACTGAGACAAAATACTGCGAATGATGATTTAGATAATCTTGCCATGAAAATTTTAAATGTTTTGCAGACTTTAAATTTTAAAAATTCTTGGATAAATTTTGCTAGAATTCTATGCTTATATTTGTTCGCTTGAGGACAAGCTTTCATTCAAGTTTGGGGGTGTGATAAGTGTGTATTTTACACACTTATTTATACTTTTTATACTTGATTTGATAAGTTTTTATCTCAAGTGTTTTAAGGAATTTGATATATTTTGTGAAGTGTGCAGAAATTGTAATTAGAACAGGGAGAGAAAAGAAAAGAGAGGAAAGTAAAAGCTAAAGAGAAGAAAAGACGGAGAAACATTGATCTCCATAACCTTGCAGCGATCGATCTCCATTCAAATGAAAGAAGCCAGCGATCGATCTCTGTCCATCGATCGCTACACATGAATCAGCAAGAAGGCAGAGATTGAAGAATTAAAAGAGACAGCGATCGATCTCTATAAAAGTCAGAGATCGATCGCTAAACTTACAAAAAGCGAAGCGCTGAGATGCAGCGATCGATTTCTAAGTATTCCAGAAATCGATCGCCATACAATTGAAGAAAAGTCAGCGATCGATCTCTGTCCATTGCAGAGATCGATCGCTTATCAATTACATATTTGGAAAGACGATGTGTTTTAATCCGAGCCGTTCACCTGAAGACAGATCTAATCTCAACCGTTGATCGAGTTAAAATACAACATTAAAAACCTAACGAGCAGTGCCTTTGGGGATCCTGGAGTCGGCAGAGAACAATTAGGCGGCGACCGAGAGCAACACCGAGGCGATTTTCGGCGAGAGGGGCGATCAGGTTATATTCAGCATAGTTTTATTTTCTTTTCCTAGTTTCATTATGCAACTCTTTAATATTATTATTGTTTATTTTTGTTTTAGCATGAACTAAACTTCTCATTCTAGGGTTTCGATGTAGCCTAGTTATGATTATTTATTTTTCTTAATTCAAGTATTTAATTTCCTGTTCCTGTTCTGTGTTGAGTAATCTATTCTGGACGTAATGCTTAGGTTTGCTTGATCACCAAAACTAAGAACTTTAGGGTTGATTCGGGATGCGAGAGCGGAGAATTTAACCGTGCACTGAATATTTTGCCTTAAAAAGGATCCTAGGCTAGAGATAGTTAGGACGTTTGAGTGGTAATATAATTTCTTGTTCCTAATGTATTCAATTAATTCTCAGGATTAGAGACCGAGAGGTGATAATTCGTTAGTTGAATAAGTTTGTCTTTGCTCGAGAGAGATTGATAAATATTTTCGTGAAATTGCCATCAACACATAGAAATAGGATTTAATTATTTGGATTAGGTCTAATAAATAGGATTAGTTAAGTGAAATCGGAACCCTAGATTTTCTCATCATATAATCTTACTTCTTTATTTTTAAATCTTTTATTTAAATTGCTGCTTAATTTTATTTGAATTATTATTTTAGTTTTACAATCTAAATCACAAAAATTATTATTTCTTTTCAAATTAAACTGAAAATTAGATATTCAATATTTAACATATTTATTCCTCGTGGGATCGACACTCGTACTTATACACACTTTATTACTTTTGCGACACGTGCACTTGCGTATACGATTTTTCGCAACAATATATAAACAACTTAGACAATGTTTTATCTCGCTCTGATACCAATTGTAGGATTGTATTTGTCTAAGAGGGGGTGAATTCGACTTTTTAAACTTACTTAAATTTATTAGTCTAATCAATTTCTCTCTTATGTTCAACTGATATTCTAGATAGCAAATAATCAAACAATAAAAGAGAGAGAGAGAGAGAGAGAGAGAGAAATTGACACCACAGTTTTTACGTGGTTCAGCCAAAATCTGCCTACGTTCACGCTTCAAGGTTTCCCCCTTGAAGATCCTTTTCTTCTCCTCAGAGAATAACCAGATCGCACTTAACGGACGTCAATCTACAGCCTTTACAAACCGGATTGTTCTTCACGGGCGACAATCCACTGTCTTTTACAAAATAATAAGTTTGTAGCTTTTCAATACAGACTACTCTCACTCAAAGATTAAAATATCAAGTTAAGAATCTGAGAGGAGTAGATGAAAAATACAGAGTATGAGAAAAGTTAGCTCGTTAGGGCTCAAGATTGATTTTCGCAAAAGTTATTTCTTCGAGCTATCTTTTTCACTTAAATACTCTATCTGAAAATCGGCTAAGAAAATTGAATGCTTCTTTCTGGATATAGAAATATTTTACCGTTGGAGAAGCATCCGTACAAGCATCCGTACTAAGACAGATGCCGTTGCGTTCTAAAGTTGTTCCGTACTTCGCCATTAGTGGACAGGAGTTAAAGCACTGACGACTTTCGCTATCCTTCGCAGTAAAATTGAATTCTGGCGGAAGATACTGTACACCGGATGATGTTGCATTTGAAATGCTTGAACTGCCATCGGTAGATGCAACTTATAAATTTGAACCGCCTTCGTAGATGAAGCTTTATGAATCTTGAACCGCATCGGTATATGTTATTTTAAAAAGCTGAACCGCTATCGTATATGTTTGCTTTGAAAGTCTGAACTGCCATCGGTAGATGTAGTTATTTTGTCGTTTAGCTGGCGGATCATTTACTCTTTGAACGACTCCGCCTTGATCATTTAGCGATCGGTGTGAGTAATCTTTTAGCGATCGGTGAAAGTCATCTTTTCTTTGTCGTGTGAGTAAGCTTTTAGCGATCGGTGTGAGTAAGCTTTTAGCGATCGGTGGAAGTACTCTTTTCTTTGTCGTTTAGCGATCGGTGTGAGTAAGCTTTTAGCGATCGGTGGAAGTAAGCTTTAAACACCAGCGGATGACGAAACACTTTGTTTATCAATTTTCAGCCTTGTTTTACTATTTAGCCCTGTACACTCAACCACAATTGTTAGAATACTAAAATACCCTTTCCAAGGGCATTTTCAACCGATTAATTTCATATGCATAACTCATTTTTCTCATTTAATAAACAAAATCAAATTACATTACTAAACACATAATCAAAAACATATTTAGACTTAAATACTATTTAAGTCAACATCATGGATCAAGACTTGTAATTTAATTTACTAAATACTGGGCAAAAACTTATTGTTCAAATACATTGGTTATTATGATTTATCGCTCATTTTACTAAAGAGTAATGATACATTTACTCTCCACTTAAAATACTTGACACAAGTATTTTAAAAGAGTATTTTAAAAAAGTAAACATAGTATTACCCTTTTACTAAATTACGATTTATGCATATTATGAATTATCGTTTATTCTTGTTACCGTAAAAAATTAACTTACAAAAAAAGGAGAGGAAAAATACGTCTTTTGAAAAGATTCGATAGATTAGAAGAAAACTAGTTAATGATGAGAAAAAGGCGAAGAAAAGAAATACTAGAGAACTCAACCGTAACATGTGCCAAGAGGATTAATATCATTATTAAAATGTCACCACGAGACATTCATTATGTGTCGAGAATTATGCTTTAACGACATTTTTTACATTACAACATAGGGTAAAGATCATTGATTCGAAACAACAAGGTCCGCTCGTGATAACAAAATCAGTAGCAAACTCTAATTAACCGGAGCCGGAGCCGGAGCTGGAGAAGAAGGGGATGGGGGGCCGTAGCATTGAGAGAAATTGATCTGCTGAGGGGATTTGACTTTGAGAACAGGACTCCTCTCAAAGAAATTGGTTGGTCTGAGCTCAAACCCAATGCTGAGAGTAGGCATGAGAGGGAAATCTTCTTGGCACGGTGCATGATGAAATCCCAGGATGTACCATAACACTATGTCCTTATTTTCTATTTCTCTGTTCCTGAAAATAAAAAAAAGAGAAATCTTACATTTAATTTTTTAAAATACTCGTTGTTATGTCAAATAATTAAAAAATATATATATAAAAACGATAGTACCTATTACTCCAGGTGGGCAAAGTATCATCCCCGCGGCTTTGATCAGTGTAAAGTCCTCCAGCCCATTTTTCCGATCTATTATAGGGCGTGACCCACACATTATACTTAGTGAATGCTCCTCGAATTTGTGGGTAATCATCGTCCGTAAGCAAGGAACTTGCCACGGACTTAGGAATCAAACGGTAGGCAACGTTGTTGCCCATTTGAGTCCTCTTGTTAGGATTTTGAACGAGCAATTCAGTGGCTTTCAACCCAAGCTTGACCCTTGCATCCAACTCCCTCTTAGCAACCTGCTTTTTCGTCCTCCAATAACTTTTTCTCGGGTTGTTATGACCAACGGCTCTGATCGTCTCTAAATTTGACTTGACGAAGGAGTTGGCATCACCGTCCACGTCGAGATCGAGATGGTAGACGATGAAATGATCATGGTTCACCCCGATCGTGTTTTCCGAGAGCAATGCACCGTATGTTTCCTGACTTATTTCATCTGTATGGTTATACTTTGATGCTCTTACCTCCAGTACTCCGGTTTGTCCCACCTGAAATTCGCACATATATATTACTTTTTAACTTTTTAAATTAATTATTGTTGGTTATTTTTTTTATTACATAATTAATTAAAAATAAGAATAAAATAAAACATACAGAAGCAACAATGGAGCCACTCTGCTTGAACTCCCAATCAACAATGTAATCGTAGTTGCCAACAGCAGCCACCATTCTCACCACCAAGCTCACCTCTGGCCTCGACTCTGCTATCTGCATTTATCAATTTATTTATTTGAATAATTATTTTAAGTCGTGAAATGTATTTATTTATTCATTAACGGAATAATTATGCATGATAGACATAGTTGAAAATAATATAAATTAGGAAAAAGTACCGTTTAGACTCCAACGTATGGGGTCAGTGACCATTTGGTACCTAACGTTTGTTTTGTACCCAATCAAACCCTAACGTATAAAACGTTTGCAATCTCTCTCTTCTCTCTCTCTCTTCTCTCTCTCTCTCTCCTCTCTCTCTCTCTCTCCTCTCTCTCTCTCTCTCCTCTCTCTCTCTCTCCTCTCTCTCTCTCTCCTCTCTCTCTCTCTCCTCTCTCTCTCTCCTCTCTCTCTCTCTCTTCTCTCTCTCTCTCTCTCTCCTCTCTCTCTCTCCTCTCTCTCTCTCCTCTCTCTCTCTCCTCTCTCTCTCTCCTCTCTCTCTCTCCTCTCTCTCTCTCCTCTCTCTCTCTCCTCTCTCTCTCTCCTCTCTCTCTCTCTCTCTCCTCTCTCTCTCTCCTCTCTCTCTCTCCTCTCTCTCTCTCCTCTCTCTCTCTCTCCTCTCTCTCTCTCCTCTCTCTCTCTCTCCTCTCTCTCTCTCCTCTCTCTCTCTCTCTCTCCTCTCTCTCTCTCTCTCTCCTCTCTCTCTCTCTCCTCTCTCTCTCTCCTCTCTCTCTCTCTCTCCTCTCTCTCTCTCTCCTCTCTCTCTCTCCTCTCTCTCTCTCTCTCTCTCCTCCTCTCTCCTCTCTCTCTCTCTCTCTCTCTCCCTCTCTCTCTCTCTCTCTCTCCTCTCTCTCTCTCTCTCTCTCTCTCTCTCTCTCTCGCTCTCCTCTCTCTCGTTTAGTCGAGACTCGAGAAGAAGGAAGAGTGCATACCATAAGATTTTTGCAAAGAGAGAAATGAGGAAGGCAGATGAATGTATATCATGGGAAATAATAATATCAGAGGAGGTATTCAAAATAACAGAAGAGCTCCTGCTGTTCTTCTTCATCTCTCTAATACTGCCCAGAGGAAAGCATAAAACTGATAGTAATCTTCGTCGGAGCAGTTTCCACAACCAGGCGAATCGAAGTTCAGAGAATAGCCCACTGAATCATACCCCACTCTTCTTCTTTCTTTCTTCAGTTTCTTCACTAGTTTCCTCAGGCACGTACTGCAGCTTGAATTTGAAACTCCGGTCACAACTCCGGCGCTGCTTTTGCTAGTTTCACCTCCGGTTCTGGCGCAGGAGTTGTTCTTCGGCCACCACAGAATCCACGTTAGAGTCATTCTCTCTCTGACTCTGCTACAGCAATGGGAAATGGCGATGGGTGTGTAACTTTGAGGAACATGATTTTGAGTGGACGATTATCAGACACAGCGGCGCAGAGAGAGAGAGAGATTGGTAATTTTAAAAAATCATCTGTCAATTTTAACTGAAAAATTGACGGCAGGGTTTGAATTGCAAACGTTTTATACGTTAGGGTTTGATTGGGTACAAAACAAACGTTAGGTAGCAAATGGTCACTGACCCATACGTTGGAGTCTAAATGTTACTTTTCCCTATAAATTATGAGCTAAATTATTGAAATTCTTCAAAATTAAATAAAATAAAATAGAGACACAAGGACTTACAACTGTTCCGGGAATGGAAGTCGTGGTGTGCCGCCACAGAACATCGCCGGCATGCCGTTCGAAGATACAGAAAGTGTTGGACATATTCACCGGCATCCCATTCGGACCGGCAATGAAAGTGTCCATAAAAACTCCATTTTCCGGGCAATCTGACAGTCGCAGGAGCGGAACTCCACATTGTCCGAATCCATACTCACCAAGGTCGAAAAAG
This sequence comes from Begonia masoniana, assembly GCA_022432975.1. Taxonomy (NCBI): domain Eukaryota; kingdom Viridiplantae; phylum Streptophyta; class Magnoliopsida; order Cucurbitales; family Begoniaceae; genus Begonia; species Begonia masoniana. The sequence goes on along the minus strand of CM039505.1, from coordinate 8,896,862 downwards.
GTCCGGTAGTACCATTCTTCGTGTAGATCCATGTAGGGAACGAAAAGCTCCGATAAAAATCCTCTGTATAAAACTCGCCGGCGCTCCTCCTTTTCTGGATCGTAGATCGACGCCAGAGAGATGATCGGACCTGCTCTGGCGTCGTAACCCAGTTGGAACTCCCAATTCGCCCACCTGCAGTACAAGCCATTTTCAGATCGAATCACTTCAAATATTAACACAACTGAATTTCCAAGACTGACTTTATAGAATGTCCATCAATGGTGAAACTTGGGCCATTGGGTTGAACCACAGTGATGTCACTTAAGCTCGGAAACAATGGCGGCGTTTGTTCTGATTCTCTAAAGTCTGTTCCATTGGCTTTAGGCATAGGAACCGTATATCTGTCTAGAAAATCTAAGATTTTCATCGAATCAAGATCAACAGTCACAGTTACTCCCTCCATCGGCCTCAAATAGAAATTGACCGTGCCGTCCATGTAATAGCATTGCACCTGGTTTTGGCAACATCTTATAAAAATTAACACTACAATTGTTTATATTAACTAGCGGCATTATTATAATAACTGACCTTAACAATTCTCTTCGTCCTCCTCCTCTCGCCGAACCATCCAACGCTGAAACTTGCACACACGAGCTCCTCCAGCTTCAGCCCTCGCCTGCGAACGGAGTCGATAAACGGCTGGTAAGTAAGAGGCAGAGTGTTCGCGGCCAACTCCTTCCTCAGAAGTAAAAACCGGGTAGCCAAAGCCCTTATAGACTCGATTCGGAAACAATGGAGTTTCCGGTGAGATCTACAATGAACTCACGGCTGGTCTGGTTCAGCCTGGCGATGACAAAGGCTCGGCGAGGTGGACGAGGAGAGGCGGCTGGGTTCGATAGCCAGGAGAGGAGTGCTTGTTTGTCCGGGTCGTCGAGGCCGACGTAGTGGAAGGTGAGGTTTTGGGAGGAGAGGGGGAGAGAGTTTATGATAATCGTTCGAACGAGGATGAGTTCAGTGGGAGTTAGAGGGTCGAGAGGGTGTTGTCGTTGATGGGTGGAGGAGACGAAGAGGAGGGAAATGAGGAAAGGAAGAAAGAATTTGCAGGTTTCCCCCATAGCTGGCGGCAGATAAGAGCTTAAAAATCTGTTGACTGAGTTGATACGAGAATACTGAGTTTATATAGAGTTCCCCAGGAAGAAACATATTTGTCCTATTAATTAAGTTTTGTTTCTCGTTGGCAAGGGTATTAATAAATCACGTTATTGACTTATAATTTTTTTAATATATTAATTTTCAAAGAGAAAGACTCCAGATAGAACGATTATGTCTATTATAACAATTTTCAAAGAAAAATAAATTGGAAAACTCACCGTCCAAAACTGCTAAAATCGTCAAATTGTTAATTTATGTTGAGATTTCTTTTATGAAACATTTAACTATGGATATTTAATTGTTAACACCTCTAATTTAAAAAATTAATATATATTGTACCCTAATAAAATTTAAAATAATAATTTTTATAAAAAAAAGGCCATCATTATTTTAACTAAATAAATTTTGATAAGTAATTAATTGTTTAAACGACGCCCTCAATGAAATTAGTGGAGAAAACAACACCACAACCACAATAAAACTTATATAGCATTGGAAAAAGACATAATTGCCCATGCGCAAATCTCTAGAGTTAATTATGGTTTTATGTTTTCTGTTTAAAATAAATATCAGAATATTCAAGACAACCTACGTATATCTTGACTAGTTATGTGAGATTCGTAAGTTTTGAACATAACCCAATGTTCATGTCTACTTTCTTTTCGTAATTTTGAAAGATCAACTAATGTTATATTTTCTAGGGTTAAATTAAGCAAGAGCTCAAACTATGGATGGAATTCAAAAAATGCCTTGAAGTATAAAAAATGTGTATCCCGACAAATCAATATGACCTCGCGTTCAAATTTCTAAAAGAGAACGGTTTACCACTGTAACACTTAAAAAATTTATCGAATAAATTTTATACGTGCATATTAATTAATGTTTTAATGTTTTTATTAAGTAAAAGTAAAAAGGAGGTTATTGAAGGAAATAGGAAAATAGGGTGGGAAAAGTCGAGAGAGTAAAAGAACGAAGAAGTAGAAAAATTGGTGGCTGATGTTGAAAAGAAGAGAAAAAGGTAAGAAAAGTTTGAAGGAGTCAAACTTTAAAAGAAAACCAAAAACCTTCACGTTGTGATTTTGTGTCTGAAGGGTGGTAATTTTAGAATAAACAACTCTTTTTGGATTAAGTGGATAACACTTATCCTTTTAAGGTGTTAGTGAAGAAAAAATTTTCATTTTTGGTTAATTTTCTTCTCCACGACAGAAGCTTCTCTTGTTTTTTTTTTTTTTCCTTTATGAAGGTTTTATACCGAAATCCTACTCTCTCTCTTTAAAGATTTCTAAAGTAAGAGTTTGGGTTTTCTTCGTTGTATTCATTTGATTTCTGAGTGAAATAAAAAGGTTTTGTAGAGTTAGTTTATAATTGTTATACCCTAATAGAAAATTGTCGAATAAATTTTATATGTGCATATTAATTAATGTTTTAATTTTTTTATTAAGTAAAAGTAAAAAGGAGGTGATTGAAAGAAATAGGAAAAAAGGTTGGAAATGTAACGACCCTTTTTCCCAACAAGATATTGTTCGCTCTGGGGATTGACTGTAACCCAATATCCTCCCATCACGACTTTGTTTGGTGAGGACTTCCCAGTCGGTCACCCAACCTGGTACTATTCTCACCGAAACACTTTTAACTTTGGAGTTCTTATGGGATCCGTTGTTAATTGTGCTCTAAAACGCGTCTTACTAACTTGTGAGGGTTTCCTTACATATGTTTCATTTCCATATACTTCCCTAAGCGATGTGGGATTGCGACGATCCCCTCTTTACGACTCGAAATTTGCCTATACTCGAGTCCAGGATTTGCCTACACTCGGCTTAGGTCCAGAGGTTTGCCCCGCAGTCGTGTTCATACGTACACATCCGGGTCATCACAAGAAAAGTCAAGATAATAAAAGAATGAAGAGGTAGAAAAATTGGTGGCTAACGTTGGAAAGAAGAGAAGAAGGAAGAAGTAGAAGGAAAGAAAAATTTGAAGGAGTCAAACTTTAAAAGAACACCAAAAACGTTCATGTTGTGATTTTGTGTCTGAATGGTAATTTTGGAATGAACAACTCTTTTTGGATTAGGTGGATAACACTTATCCTTTTAAGGTGTTAAGTGAAGAAAAAATTTTCATTTTTGGTTAATCTTCTTCTCCACAACAGAAGCTTCTCTTTTTTTTTTTTTTTTTTTTTTTTTTTTTTTTTTTTTTTTTTTTTTTTTTTTTTTTTTTTTTTTTTTTTTTTTTTTTTTTTTTTTTTTTTTTTTTTTTTTTTTTTTTTTTTTTTTTTTTTTTTTTTTTTTTTTTTTTTTTTTTTTTTTTTTTTTTTTTTTTTTTTTTTTTTTTTTTTTTTTTTTTTTTTTTTTTTTTTTTTTTTTTTTTTTTTTTTTTTTTTTTTTTTTTTTTTTTTTTTTTTTTTTTTTTTTTTTTTTTTTTTTTTTTTTTTTTTTTTTTTTTTTTTTTTTTTTTTTTTTTTTTTTTTTTTTTTTTTTTTTTTTTTTTTTTTTTTTTTTTTTTTTTTTTTTTTTTTTTTTTTTTTTTTTTTTTTTTTTTTTTTTTTTTTTTTTTTTTTTTTTTTTTTTTTTTTTTTTTTTTTTTTTTTTTTTTTTTTTTTTTTTTTTTTTTTTTTTTTTTTTTTTTTTTTTTTTTTTTTTTTTTTTTTTTTTTTTTTTTTTTCCTTTTTGAAGGTTTTATACCGAACACTCCCCCTCTCTTTAAAGATTTCTAAGGTAAGAGTTTGAGTTTTCTTCATTGTATTCCTTTGATTTACGAGTGAAATAGAAAGGTTTGTAGAGTTAGTTTATACTTGTTAAACCCTAACAGGAAATGTAAGAAAATGGCGGTATATTCTCATTTTCTTGGTTGTTTTGAAGCTTAAATAGATGAGAAAGTATGTTTATGGATAAAAGGATGAAAGAGAAGAAAAATGGGAATTTACAGGGCCTTTTGGTTTTCTGAATTTCGGTTTTGTGAAGTGAGTTTTCCTTAAAATGTGGTTGAACATGTTAAAGTAGACTCTTTAAGGAGTCCATAGTCGTTGGAATTTTTGAATTCAGATATGTATAGCAAAATATATGAATTTTTGAAGTTTGACTATTTTGTTAGGATTTTCGAAAATTGTCTAGATAATGGTTTGATTTCTATGCTTTAAGGTTTGCAAGTCAAAGAGGAGGTTGAACAAATTTCCGAAACTGAGCTCAGGATGTGAGGTAAGTGCATGTTTGCATGTGCTTTGGCCGATTGGCCTACACCACAAAGTGTTAGGACGTTGATGGGTAGGATATTAGCGTCTTTATAGAATGATGGGTTGAGATTTGGTATATTAGATTTAGATTTTGTATATGTTGTTAGTTCTCATTCACTTGATTTGAGGATTTGTTATATGTTATTTTACGTTACATTTTATTTCATTAAGGATATGTGTATGTGACATGTATTCACTCATCATAGTTTTTTAAATCATAGAAAACAATTTTATGCATATGTTTTCATGTAAATAGAATAGAAAGAATATAGTACAGTAAAATACATATTTTACTCTACGGAAGATGTCTTTAGTAGAGGCCATCGGATGATGTCTTCAGTAGAAGCCATCAGAAGATGTCTTCAGTAGAGGCCATCGGATGATGTCTTAAGATTCTTGTACATCTTTGTACTCCCACGGTGAACAGAGAATCTGGAAGAATATGCTTCAGAAAGAATTTCATCTCGAAGTTCTTTAATGGCAGAAACAAACCATCTATTTCTAAACTTAAGGATTCCACCAGCAGAATAGTTAAAATCTGATTTGTCTGTAGATTCCATGCTTAACTTGTACTTGTTGCACTCTACATCATTTATCTGGGCTTCTTTTATTCTTTCAAGAATGGTAGGTCTTAAGGATATTGCAGTAAGCATGGCTGACACACTATGCACTGATTCTAGATTAAACCTTTGGAATTCAGACTCTAAGGCTAATGGTACATCAAGAATCAGGGCTGAGGCTGAAGTTGTTACTCTACTCAAAGCATCTGCCACAACATTTGCTTTGCCGGGATGGTATTTAATCTCAAAATCATAATCCTTTACAAATTTCAACCATCGACGTTGCCTCATGTTTAATTCCTTCTGTATGAAGATATATTTTAGACTTTTATGGTCCGAGAATATTTCACAAATTTGTTCATACAAGTAATGCCTCCAAATCTTAAGTGCAAATACCACTGCAGTTAATTCTAGGTCATGAGTAGGGTAATTCTTCTCATGTGTTTTCAACTGTCTAGAAGCATAGGCTATTACCTTACCATCCTGCATCAACACACACCAAGACCAATTTTGGAAGCATCACAATAAATGCTGAATTTACCATTTTCAACAGGAAGAGTTAATATTGGAGCATTGGTCAGTTTCTGTTTCAAGGTCTGAAAACTATGCTCACAATCCTCAGTCCACACATACATCATATTTTTCCTGGTTAACCGAGTGAGGGGTGTTGCAATCTTTGAGAATCCCTCAATAAACTTCCTGTAATATCCTGCAAGTCCAAGGAAACTCCGAATGTCTGCAGCATTCTTCGGTTGGGGCCACTCCTTGATTGCTTGAACCTTAGCTGGGTCGACAGATATTCCATCACCAGAGATCACATGACCAAGGAAGTGAACTTTGTCCAGCCAAAACTCACATTTGGAAAACTTGACATAGAGTTGGTGTTGCCTTAGTACCCCTAATACTAAGTTCAAATGTTCTGCATGTTCTTCACCAGAACGTGAATAGATTAAAATGTCATCTATAAACACAATGACAAACTTGTCTAAATACTCGTGAAACACCCTATGCATAAGATCCATAAAGGCTGCTTGTGCGTTTGTCAACCCAAAGGACATAACCAAAAACTCATAATGTCCATATCTTGCGCGGAAGGCAGTCTTTGAGATATCTTCAGATTTAACTTTCAATTGATAGTAACCTGACCTTAGATCAATTTTAGATAAGACTCTTGCACCATTAAGTTGGTCGAATAAATCGTCAATCCTTGGCAATGGATACTTGTTCTCGACAGTTAATTAATTCCCTATAATCAATGCACATACGCATCGATCCATCTTTCTTTTTGACAAACAGAACAGGTGCACCCCACGGTGAAAAGCTGGGGCGTATGAACCATTTCTTCAACAGATCCTCCAACTGCTTCTTTAATTCATTAAGTTCTGTTGGTGCTAATCTAGATGGATTTTTAGACACAGGCTCAGCGCCGGGGTAAACATCTACAACGAATTCAATTTCCTATCTGGTGGCAAACCAGGAAGGTCATCTAAAAATACTTCAAGAAAGTCTTGGACAATTAAGACATCATGAGGATTTTCTTTTCCTACAAGTTGTGTGTTTAAAACGCTAGCTAAGAAACACAAATACTCTTTACATAGGGAACGTCTAGTGTCAATAGAAGTCATCACAGACATTTTCTTACTCTTCCTTGAAGCTTGAAAGGTATGTTTCAAACTACTAGGGGGTTGAAAACTAACTATTCCAGTCCTACAATCAATTGTGGCGTGATGTCTAAACAACCAGTCCATTCCTAGGATTACATCAAATCTCGTTATATTCATAATAATAAGATCAGCAGGTAGATTTACGTTCCCTACTAACACATCACTGTCAAGCATCACTTGGTTAGAGTGCATGCGTTCACCAGAGGGTAATGCAACATTAAACACATGCATGGAAGGGGTAAACTGTACATCTAACTTATCAGCAAATGCAGATGTTATAAATGAATGAGTTGCACCAGAATCTAATAAGGTAAAAGCAGGCACAAAATTGATCAATATAGTACCTGACACAACAGCGGGCTGTTCCTCACCCGACTCTATCATGGAGAATATCCTCGGTTTAATCATAGCAGGGCCACTCTTAGGAACTGGGCAGTCTCTGCTAATATGACCGACCTTATTACAATTGTAGCATCTGGTGATTCTAGGCTTCAGACATTCTTTGATCGTGTGTCCAACTTCCTCACAGTTGAAACACTTCCCAAAACCCAACCTTCACTCGCCCGGGTGATTCTTCAAACACTTAGGACACTGGGGAAATTTCCTGGCATTCTGTATTTTCCCTCCTGTTCCTTGGCTACTCTGGCCCTCATTAGGCCTCTTCATTCCTCTATGTTGATGTGGCTGGATAAACTTTTGTAGGACCTCTTTTGGTCCAGCACACTTCCTTTCAGCTTCCTCCACTTCCAGAGCAGTAGACACTACTTCACTGAATGTCAAGCCTTTAATACCACAAAATTTAACTCCCGGTAAATTTCCGGCTTCAGCCCATGCATAAATTTGAACACCTTATCCTCGTCTCTGTGAGCAAAATGTCCAGCAAACCTGGACAGGGACTCGAATTGTCTACTGTACTCGGCCACAGACCCTGTCTGCTTCAAGTTCAGAAATTCCAACTTCTTTGCAGTTTGGACAGTGCTGCTAAAATACTTGTCATAGAAAATGTCCCTGAATTGTGACCAAATCATTACCAAAACATCAGTGGTGGTCTCTATCGTTTCCCACCAGAGTTGAGCATCACCAGCCAAATGAAATGTTGCCAACGTAACCTTGTCTCCTTCTCCAATGTTGGCGCACCTAAACATACTCTCAATCTTTCTAAGCCACCCTTCAGCAATAACCGGATCAGACGACTGTCCATCAAACGTGGGTGGTTGTAGCCTCCTGAATCTATCTCCAGAATGTTCATTGCTAGAACTCGAGTTGGCACTTCCTTGTACCTCTCAGTTCAACAGCACACCTAACTGATCGGACTGCTGACGCACTGTGTTGACGCACCAGGTCTGTCAGGCGCCTAATCATGCTAGGATCTTCCTCAGCTCTTAAGTTGGGCATCTCTTTTGGTACTCTTGGTCTTCCCGGTCGTCTAGCCATTTTCTATACTCCTGTTCAAGGTTAACTACTCTCATAAACATCTAATAACTAAGGTTAACATAAACACTTACAGTTGTTGGAGTGCTCCCATGCGACGATCGGCACTGATGAGTAATCTTTTGAACGGTTTAATTAATGTCTCTGATACCATACTGTAACGTCCCGAGTCCTCTGAACCCAGTTCGTTACACATTATCCGAACATAACTGAGAAACTTTGGACCAAATTTAAAACTTCGCTCGAAAGTCAAAATTTGACATATATTTTTTTTTCTAAAATCTCAAAACATTTAAAATCTTGCAGCGGAAATTCTTTTGAGCAAAACAGAATTAAGCAGAGCTATAAAACACTGTTTGAATAATCGGTTAAAATATTAAGAAATAATTCGGCCAGAAGAGATCAAGACTTAAGCGTGAAAACTTGAAAATCGTAAGAGTTAAACACATCTGCCGATAAACAAAATCAACGAAAAGGGGGCGGAAAAAGAAACTGAAGGCTTCCACCGATCACAAAAAGACAAAACTTATTATACGCTTCTACCGATGACGTAAGCCGGATGATTCATTCATCTAACTCACACCGATCATAAAATGACAAACTTATTATATACTTCTACTGATGATGTAAGCTGGATGATTAATTCATCTAACTCACACCGATCACAAAACGACAAACTTATTATATACTTCTACCGATGACGTAAGCCGGATGATTCATTCATCTAACTCACACCGATCACAAAACGACAAACTTATTATATACTTCTACCGATGACGTAAGCCGGATGATTCATTCATCTAACTCACACCGATCACAAAACGACAAAAGCCTTCACTCACAAAACAAGAACACATTGCCCGATCACTAAACGACAAATTTACTGCCTACATCTTCCGATGGCTTTTACTGAAGACATCATCCGATGACCTCTACTGAAGACATCTTCCGATGGCTTCTACTGAACACATCATCTGATGGCCTCGGTCGGATGATTCAATCCTCCAACATCTGCCGGCGGACAAAACATCCAACTTCTACCGATAAACCAAAAGAGACTCTAATAAGGAGCAAAACCCTACTGCTAAACGATTTTTGTGCATTTTACTGAAATCATTCTGATCAACATAAATCCACAATTCTTAAAAATTCAGAATAGCAAGCTACAATCGAAATCAAATCATATTCCTAAATCCAGAAAAGAAGATCACAGAAGCATTAAAAGAAGTATCAAACTTCTACTATCATTAAAATTCTCATAACACTTCATCAAAATACCTAACCACTGAAAACTCTCATTCAGACAAAAGTTAAACCGCCTCATAAGAGCACCTAACCGTAGCATAGAAGTGCTCCTCCAACTTCACCTATTCCTCAGTAAACTCAGGGAATTCACTTGTTGAAAGCTCAGCACCTACATCACAAAACTCATCTATTAGCCTAATGCTAAGTAAGTAAAGCAACAATGAATGAAATACTGAACATAAATTCCTAATCATGCAAATTTCTACTTTCTCATCTCAGTTGCATATGCATTCGTTTCTGATCTGATTCCCTTGTGAAATTGGGAGTTAGATCACTTCTCCCAAAGTCATACGTCCTCTCTCTCGATTAAGGGGCGGACTAGTTCCCTTAACAAATTATTCAGATCCCCCTGTGAAATTGAGGTTTGGATCACTTCCCCCAAAGTCATATATCCTCTCTCTTGATTAAGGGGTAGATTAGTTCCCTTAATATCTGTTACAGTCTGTTCATTCCTTACCATGCCATTTCATGTAAATTCATTTTCGTATACTTTCAAAATATGATGCATGACATACAAACACAATCAAGCATACACAATCCTACTGTTTTGTGATGTAGGCCCGAAGGGACAAGCATACTTCACTTACCTGGTCTCCTGAAAATCGCTCGGCTGTAAGCTACTTTAGAAGCTCGCTCACCTAAAGTCATAACAGTACATTAATCAAACCTTCACTAAACTCACAAAGAATCAATCAGAAGTTTGAGGAAACCAATTTGAAACCCTGCCACCCGTGCATTCCCATTTATCACCAAAACCCGAACCTACTCTCAATCACAGCATCCTCAAAATTTCTCACATTGTACTCCCTAAGTTACCTAACTGCTAAAATACAAGAAAACGAGGAAAAACTTACCTAGGTTAAAAGAGAATCGAGCAAGAGAATCGCCAAAAAGGGTTCTGCTGGAGAGCTGGAGGCCGAAAGAGGAATGATAAACAGAATAGTGGCGGCTACAGTGCATTAAACCCAAACCTCTCTCCTTAAATACGTTATCCACTTTTAAATTTCCAATTACCCTTATGCCCTTGCCTAGTCATCTATTAACCCTACTTTTATTATTGTCATTTAAAGTGTGCCATTATTTAAAAAAAAAGAGAGCTGGTTCGATAGAACCGGGTGTTACTATCTACCCTCCTTAAAAGAATTTTTTCCTCAAAATTCAGTACCTGAATAATTCTGGATGTTGGTCCATTATGTCGTGCTGGCGCTCCCAAGTTGTCTTCTCTATGTTCTGGTTATGCCATAAGACTTTCACCAGAGGAACTTCTTTGTTGCGCAAGACTTTCACAGCATAGTCTAGGATCCTTACTGGTTTCTCCTCATATGCAAGGGTAGGATGAACTTCAATACACTGCTGTTCAACAATCAGTGATGGATCTCGTACACTTTCTTCAACATAGATACATGGAACACATTATGGATTCCTCCCATAGAGATGGGTAGCTGTAACCCGTAAGCTGCCTTCCCGATCCTTTTTAAGATTGAAAAGGGTCCAATAAATCTGGGGTTCAACTTGCCTCTCTTACCAAATCTCACAACTCCTTTGAATGGTGATATCTTAAGAAAAACTTCATCACCTACTTCAAACTCTAATTCCCTACGTCTTTTATTAGCATAACTTTTCTGTCGGCTCTGAGCTGTCAAAATCTGTTGGCGGATGAGGACAACCTTCTCAACAGTTTGTTGCACAATGACGGGACCAAGCAATTGTGCTTCACCAACTTCATCCCAGTACAAAGGTAATCTGCATTTTCGTCCATATAGTGCTTCATAAGGTGCCATACCTATAGTTGCCTGAAAACTATTGTTATATGAAAACTTCACCAACGATAAATATTTACTCCAAGAACCCTGAAATTCTAATACACATGCACTGGAGCATATACTTCAATGTCTGAATAGTCCTTTCAGATTGTCCATCTGTCTGAGGGTGAAAGGCTATGCTAAAGTTGAGCTGCGTACCCATAGCCTTGTGCAGACTCTTCCAAAACTTGGACGTAAATCTAGAATCTCGGTCTGAAATTATGGTATTTGGTACTCCATGTAACCTAACAATCTCTTGCACATACAATTCAGCAAGCTGATCCATCGAGTATGTCATCCTTATTGGCAAAAAGTGGGCGGATTTGGTTAATCGATCAATTATTACCCAGATTGCATCCTGTCCCTTTGCCATTCTAGGTAATCCCACAACAAAGTCCATCGTTATTTGTTCCCATTTCCATTCAGGAACCGGTAAGGGTTGTAACATTCCTGCAGGTCTCTGGTGTTCAGCTTTAATCTGCTGACAACACAAACATGATCCTACATACTCTGCCACACACCTGCTATTTAAGATCCTTGTACATCTTTGTACTCCAAGGGTGAACAGAGAATCTGGAAGAATGTGCTTCTGAAAGAATTCATCTCGAAGTTCTTTAATGGTAGGAACAAACCATCTATTTCTAAACTTAAGGATTCCACCAGCAGAATAGTTAAAATCTGATTTGTCCGCAGATTCATGCTTAATTTGTACTTGTTGCACTCTACATAATTCATCTGGGCTTTCTTTATTCTTTCAAGAATTGTAGATCTTAAGGATATTGCAGTAAGCATGGCTGACACACTATACACTGCTTATAGATTAAACCTTTGGAATTCAGACTCTAAGGCTAATGGTACATCAATAATCAGGGCTAAGGCTGAAGTTGTTACTCTACTCAAAGCATCTGCCACAACATTTGCTTTGCCGGGATGGTATTTAATCTCAAAATCATAATCCTTTACAAATTCAAACCATCGACGTTGCCTCATGTTTAATTCCTTCATGTATGAAGATATATTTTAGACTTTTATGGTCCGAAAATATTTCACAAGTTTGTCCATACAAGTAATACCTTCAAATCTTAAGTGCAAATACCACAGCAGCTAATTCTAGGTCATGAGTAGGGTAATTCTTCTCATGTGTTTTCAACTGTCTAGAAGCATAGGCTATTACCTTACCATCCTGCATCAACACACACCCAAGACCAATTTTGGAAGCATCACAATAAATGCTGAATTTACCATTTTCAACAGGAAGGGTTAATATTGGAGCATTGGTCAGTTTCTGTTTCAAGGTCTGAAAACTATGCTCACAATCCTCAGTACACACATACATCATATTTTTCCTGGTTAACCGAGTGAGGGATGTTGCAATCTTTGAGAATCTCTCAATAAACTTCCTGTAATATCTTGCAAGTCCAAGGAAACTCCGAATGTTTGCAGCATTCTTCGGTTGGGGTCACTCCTTGACTGCTTGAACCTTAGCTGGGTCGACAGATATTCCATCACCAGAGATCACATGACCAAGGAAGTGAACTCTGTCCAGCCTAAACTCACATTTGGAAAACTTGGCATAGAGTTGGTGTTGCCTTAGTACCCCTAATACTAAGTTCAAATGTTCTGCATGTTCTTCACTAGAACGTAATAGATTAAAATGTCATCTATAAACACAATGACAAATTTGTCTAAATACTCGTGAAACACCCTATGCATAAGATCCATAAAGGCTGCTGGTGCGTTTGTCAACCCAAAGGACATAACCAAAAACTCATAATGTCCATATCTTGTGCGGAAGGCAGTCTTTGGGATATCTTCAGATTTAACTTTCAATTGATAGTAACTTGACCTTAGATCAATTTTAGAGAAGACTGTTGCACCATTAAGTTGGTCGAATAAATCGTCAATCCTTGGCAATGAATACTTGTTCTTGACAGTTAACTTATTAAATTCCCTATAATCAATGCACATACGCATCGATCCATCTATCTTTTTGACAAACAGAACAGGTGCACCCCACGGTGAAAAGCTGGGGCGTATGAACCCTTTCTCCAACAGATCCTCCAACTGCTTCTTTAATTCATTAAGTTCTGTTGGTGCTAATTTATATGGATTTTTAGACACAGGCTCAGCGCCGGGGTAAACATCTACAACGAATTCTATTTCCCTATCTGGCGACAAACCAAGGAAGGTCATCCAAAAATACTTCAAGAAAGTCTTGGACAATTAAGACATCCTGAGGATTTGCTTTTCCTACAAGTTGTGTGTTTAAAACGCTAGCTAAGAAACACAAATACTCTTTACATGGGGAAGGTCTAGTGTCAATAGAAGTCATCACAGACATTTCCTTACTCTTCCTTGAAGCTTGAAAGGTATGTTTCAAACTACCAGGGGGTTGGAAACTAACTATTCCAGTCCTACAATCAATTGTGGCGTGGTGTCTAAACAACCAGTCCATTCCTAGGATTACATCAAATCCCGTTATATTCATAATAATAAGATCAGCAGGTAGATTTACGTTCTCTACTAACACATCACTGTCAAGCATCACTTAGTTAGAGTGCATGCATTCACCAGAGGGTAATGCAACATTAAACACATGCATGGAAGCGGTAAACTGTACATCTAACTTATCAGCAAATGCAGATGGTATAAATGAATGAGTTGCACCTAGAATCTAATAAGGTAAAAGCAGGCACAAAATTGATCAATATAGTACCTGACACAACAGCGGGCTGTTCGTCACCCGACTCCATCATGGAGAATATCCTCGGTTTAATCATTGTAGGGCCACTCTTAGGAACTGGGCAGTCTCTGCTAATATGACCGACCTTATTACAATTGTAGCATCTGGTGATTCTAGGCTTCAGGCATTTTTTGATCGTGTGTCCAACTTCCTCACAGTTGAAACACTTCCCAAAACCCAACCTTCACTCGCCCGGGTGATTCTTCAAACACTTAGGACACTGGGGAAATTTCCTGGCATTCTGTATTTTTCCTCCTGTTCCTTGGCTACTCTGGCCCTCAATAGGCCTCTTCATTCCTTTATGTTGGTGTGGCTGGATAAACTTTTGTGGGACCTCTTTTGGTCCAGCACACTTCCTTTCAGCTTCCTCCACTTCCAGAGTAGTAGACACTACTTCACTGAATGTCAAGCCTTTAATACCACAAAATTTAACTCCCCGGTAAATTTCCGGTTTCAGCCCATGCACAAATTTGAACACCTTATCCTCGTCTCTGTGAGCAAAATGCCAGCAAACCTGGACAGGGACTCGAATTGTCTACTGTACTCGGCCACAGACCCTGTCTGCTTCAAGTTTCGAAATTCCAACTTCTTTGCAGTTTGGACAGTGCTGCTAAAATACTTCTCATAGAAAATGTCCCTGAATTGTGACCAAGTCATCGCCAAAACATCAGTGGTGGTCTCTATCGTTTCCCACCGGAGTTGAGCATCACCAGCCAAATGAAACGTTGCCAACGTGACCTTGTCTCCTTCTCCAATGTTGGCGCACCTAAACATACTCTCAATCTTTCTAAGCCACCCTTCAGCAATAACCGGATCAGACGACTGTCCATCAAACGTGGGTGGTCGTAGCCTCCTGAATCTATCTCCAGAATGTTCATTGCTAGAACTCGAGTTGGCACTTCCTTGTACCTCTCAGTTCAACAGCACACCTAACTGATCGGACTGCTGACGCACTAAGTCTTTTTGCTGACGTACCAGGTCTGTCAGCTGCCTAATCACGTTAGGATCTTCCTCAGCTCTTAAGTTGGGCATCTCTCTTGGTACTCTTGGTCTTCCCGGTCGTCTAGCCGTTTTCTATACTCCTGTTCAAGGTTAACTACTCTCATAAATATCTAATAACTAAGGTTACCATAAACACTTACAGTTGTTGGAGTACTCCCATGCGACGATCGGCACTGATGAATAATCTTTTGAACGGTTTAACAGAATGTCTCTGATACCATACTGTAACGCCCCGAGTCCTCTGAACCCAGTTCGTTACACATAATCCGAACATAACTGAGAAACTTTGGACCAAATTTAAAACTTCGCTCGAAAGTTAAAATTTGACATATATTTTTTTTTTCTAAAATCTCAAAACATTTAAAATCTGGCAGCAGAAATTCTTTGAGCAAAACAGAATTAAGCAGAGCTATAAAACACTGTTGAATAATCGGTTAAAATATTAAGAAATAATTCGGCCAGAAGAGATCAAGACTTAAGCGTGAAAACTTGAACCGATGACGTAAGCCGGATGATTCATTCATCTAACTCACACAGATCACAAAACGACAAACTTATTATATACTTCTACCGATGACGTAAGCCGGATGATTCATTCATCTAACTCACACCGATCACAAAACGACAAACTTATTATATACTTCTACCGATGACGTAAGCCGGATGATTCATTCATCTAACTCACACAGATCACAAAACGACAAACTTATTATATACTTCTACCGATGACGTAAGCCGGATGATTCATTCATCTAACTCACACCGATCACAAAACGACAAACTTATTATATACTTCTACCGATGACGTAAGCCGGATGATTCATTCATCTAACTCACACAGATCACAAAACGACAAACTTATTATATACTTCTACCGATGACGTAAGCCGGATGATTCATTCATCTAACTCACACAGATCACAAAACGACAAACTTATTATATACTTCTACCGATGACGTAAGCCGGATGATTCATTCATCTAACTCACACCGATCACAAAACGACAAACTTATTATATACTTCTACCGATGACGTAAGCCGGATGATTCATTCATCTAACTCACACCGATCACAAAACGACAAACTTATTATATACTTCTACCGATGACGTAAGCCGGATGATTCATTCATCTAACTCACACCGATCACAAAACGACAAACTTATTATATACTTCTACCGATGACGTAAGCCGGATGATTCATTCATCTAACTCACACCGATCACAAAACGACAAACTTATTATATACTTCTACCGATGACGTAAGCCGGATGATTCATTCATCTAACTCACACAGATCACAAAACGACAAACTTATTATATACTTCTACCGATGACGTAAGCCGGATGATTCATTCATCTAACTCACACCGATCACAAAACGACAAACTTATTATATACTTCTACCGATGACGTAAGCCGGATGATTCATTCATCTAACTCACACCGATCACAAAACGACAAACTTATTATATACTTCTACCGATGACGTAAGCCGGATGATTCATTCATCTAACTCACACCGATCACAAAACGACAAACTTATTATATACTTCTACCGATGACGTAAGCCGGATGATTCATTCATCTAACTCACACCGATCACAAAACGACAAACTTATTATATACTTCTACCGATGACGTAAGCCGGATGATTCATTCATCTAACTCACACCGATCACAAAACGACAAACTTATTATATACTTCTACCGATGACGTAAGCCGGATGATTCATTCATCTAACTCACACAGATCACAAAACGACAAACTTATTATATACTTCTACCGATGACGTAAGCCGGATGATTCATTCATCTAACTCACACCGATCACAAAACGACAAACTTATTATATACTTCTACCGATGACGTAAGCCGGATGATTCATTCATCTAACTCACACAGATCACAAAACGACAAACTTATTATATACTTCTACCGATGACGTAAGCCGGATGATTCATTCATCTAACTCACACAGATCACAAAACGACAAACTTATTATATACTTCTACCGATGACGTAAGCCGGATGATTCATTCATCTAACTCACACAGATCACAAAACGACAAACTTATTATATACTTCTACCGATGACGTAAGCCGGATGATTCATTCATCTAACTCACACCGATCACAAAACGACAAACTTATTATATACTTCTACCGATGACGTAAGCCGGATGATTCATTCATCTAACTCACACAGATCACAAAACGACAAACTTATTATATACTTCTACCGATGACGTAAGCCGGATGATTCATTCATCTAACTCACACAGATCACAAAACGACAAACTTATTATATACTTCTACCGATGACGTAAGCCGGATGATTCATTCATCTAACTCACACAGATCACAAAACGACAAACTTATTATATACTTCTACCGATGACGTAAGCCGGATGATTCATTCATCTAACTCACACAGATCACAAAACGACAAACTTATTATATACTTCTACCGATGACGTAAGCCGGATGATTACTTATTATACCTTACCGATGGCGTAAGCCGGATTGTTCATTCATCTAACTTACACCGATCACAAAACGACAAACTTATTATATACTTCTACCAATGACGTAAGTCGGATGATTCATTCATCTAACTCACACCGATCACAAAACGACAAACTTATTATATACTTCTACCGATGACGTAAGCCGGATGATTCATTCATCTAACTCACACCGAACACAAAATGACAAACTTATTATATACTTCTACCGATGACGTAAGCCGGATGATTCATTCATCTAACTCACACAGATCACAAAACGACAAAAGCCTTCACTCACAAAAAAAGAACACATCGTCCGATCACTAAACGACAAATTTACTGCCTACATCTTTCGATGGCTTTTACTGAAGACATCATCCGATGACCTCTACTGAAGACATCTTCCGATGGCTTCTACTGAACACATCATCGGATGGCCTCGGTCGGATGATTCAATCCTCCAACATCTGCCGGCGGACAAAACATCCAACTTCTACCGATAGACCAAAAGAGACTCTAATAAGGAGCAAAACCCTACTGCTAAACAATTTTTGTGCATTTTACTGAAATCATTCTGATCAACATAAATCCACAATTCTTAAAAATTCAGAATAGCAAGCTACAATCGAAATAAAATCATATTCCTAACTACAGAAAAAAAGATCACAGAAGTGTTAAAAGAAGTATCAAACTTCTACTATCATTAAAATTCTCATAACAGTTCATTAAAATACCTAACCACTGAAAACTCTCATTCAGACAAAAGTTAAACCGCCTCATCAGAGCACCTAACCGTAGCATAGAAGTGCTCCTCCAACTTCACCTATTCCTCAGTAAACTCAGGGAATTCACCTGTTGAAAGCTCAGCACCTACATCATAAAACTCATCTATTAGCCTAATGCTAAGTAAGTAAAGCAATAATGAATGAAATACTGAACATAAATTCTTAATCATGAAAATTTCTACTTTCTCATCTCAGTTGCATATGCATTCGTTTCTGATCTGTTCCCCCTGTGAAATTGGGAGTTGGATCACTTCTCCCAAAGTCATACGTCCTCTCTCTCGATTAAGGGGCGGACTAGTTCCCTTAACAAATTGTTCAGATTCCCCTGTGAAATTGGGGTTTAGATCACTTCCCCCAAAGTCATACATCCTCTCTCTTGTTTAAGGGGCGGATTAGTTCCCTTAATAACTATTACAGTCTGTTCATTCCTTACTATGCCATTTCATGTAAATTCATTTTCGTATACTTTCAAAATATGATGCATGACATACAAACACAATCAAGAATACACAATCCTACTATTTTGTGATGTAGGCCCGAAGGCACAAGCATACTTCACTTACCTGGTCTCCTGAAAATCGTTCGGCTGTAATCTACTTTAGAAGCTCGCTCACCTAAAGTCATAACAGTACATTAATCAAACCTTCACTAAACTCACTAAGAATCAATCAGAAGTTTGAGGAAACCAGTTTGAAACCCTGCCACCCGTGCATTCCCATTTATCACCAAAACTCGAACCTACTCTCAATCACAGCATCCTCGAAATTTCTCACATTGTACTCCCTAAGTTACCTAACTGCTAAAATACAAGAAAACGAGGAAAAACTTACCTAGGTTAAAAGAGAATTGAGCAAGAGAATCTCCAAAAGGGTTCTGCTGCAGAGTTGGAGGCCGAAAGAGGAATGATAGACAGAATAGTGGCGGCTACAGTGCATTAAACCCAAACCTCTCTCCTTAAATACGTTATCTACTTTTAAATTTTCAATTACCCTTATGCCCTTGCCTAGTCATCCATTAACCCTACTTTTATTACTGTTATTTAAAGTGTGCCATTATTTAAAAAAAAGAGAGTTGGTTCGATAGAACCGGGTGTTACATCTTCATCAAATTTTTTCTCTCTCTCCTTGATTCTAGCGATTTCTCAAATATTTGCTCTTTCTCTTTTGGTCATTCAAATAAAAATGCAATCTTTCTTTTTTACTTTCCCGCTAGTAAATCTGTGACCAAACGTGATAACAACAAAATTCAAATTAGTGCCAATAATATGATTTTTTCTGAAAATAAACATAAAATTCATTAAATTCGTAAAATTTTTCAATGCTGCAGCAACCTATAGCAATTTCTATAATTTTGACAACTTGCCTTTTATATTTACTCAAATCATACGAGTTATGTCAAATAAAAATAGTATAAAATAACTCTATTTTAAAAGTTATCCTTCTCCCCACATAGACGAATAGTAGCCCTGTAGGAGTGAAAATTCGCTCAAGGGCGATCAGTCACCCCACA
This sequence comes from Begonia masoniana, assembly GCA_022432975.1. Classification (NCBI taxonomy): domain Eukaryota; kingdom Viridiplantae; phylum Streptophyta; class Magnoliopsida; order Cucurbitales; family Begoniaceae; genus Begonia; species Begonia masoniana. The sequence continues at coordinate 8,877,191 of CM039505.1, read as the reverse complement.
GGGGGCGAACAATCACCCCAGGGGGTGAACAATTGCCCCTAGGGGGTGAAACCAGTGAAGGTTCGCCCCCAAGGGGTGAGTAATCGCCCATGAACAGTGCCCAGCACTGTTTACGTGAACAGTGTTAGGTACTGTTTATGTAAACAGTGTCACGAAAAAAAAAAGTTTTAAGAAAATTTTACGCACATTTTATAACGCCCAGGTCTTTGGGTTTCCGGGTTTTCGCTCGTTAAGGGTGTTTTCATAATAAAAGAATTTAAGTCCGTTTTGCGAGCGGGAAGTTTTGTTAGAGTTCCGAGAATTTAATTGGGATGATTGGTAGAGTGAGGAAGTTACGAGAATCTAAAACGATGATTTTGTACATTTTAGCTAGAAAGCTAGGTTAATTGGCAAAATGGTAATTAAGGAGGTTAATGTTTGTATTTAAAGATAAAATCCTCCCTCACATTTCTCTCCTCCCGCCGACGCCCTCTCTCTTTCCTTACTATTTCTTCTTCCCATCAACGACTTTCCCTTTTTCGCAGCCACGGTTTCCTTCTCTCAACCGATTCTTTCCCCTTCGTTTCCTTCAATAACCGAGCTCTAGGTAAGGCTTAGATAATGTATTTGTTAAGTTTTGATTTAGGTGGTTATTTTATCTAGAGCTTGAGGTTTTTGGGTTCATCAATGTTAGAGTAATGTTAGTATTTATGGGATTGTTTGTATTTTGGCATTGATGTTGGAATTTTGGACGTTATTGTTGATGGATTTAGAAATAATGAATGTTGGTTTAATTTCCGGTAGTTGAAGGAATGAATGCTATTAATGTTATTGGAAACAAAGTTACGCACACAAGGTACTCGACGAAATGTCTATGAAGTTTAAACTAAAATCTAGGAGGTTACTTTAGTTAGGAACTTAACTAGTCTTGAAATTAGGTTATTCAGGATTGTTTTCTTTTCTTAACATTTGAATGTGAAATGTCTTAGGTGGAAAAGAGGAGAAGTGCATGGCATGCTAAGAAGTCCAAGTAAGTGAGTGTGTTAGAGATCCGGCCATTAGGGCCCTACATCACAAGGGTATTAGGAATATGGTTTCGAAGATTTGCTTGATGTTTGTGAACCGTTGAGTGTTATACCGTGATAAATAGAATATATTTTTATGATATGATACATGATGATTGTTCGTTTTCTATGGTGTAATGTTCCTTCACGTATTCATGTACATGCATCACATTTTTTTTTCCCATCGATATGCATAAGAAATGTTTCTACATGCATGATTTCGGTAAAAGAAGTAAAGAACATGTAATGTATACAATGGTCCAGTGCAAGGTAGTAGATGAAGATGAACATGAACATGAACATGAACATGAACATGAACATGAACATGAACATGAACATGAACATGAACATGAACATGAACATGAACATGAACATGAACATGAACATGAACATGAACATGAACATGAACATGAACATGAACATGAACATGAACATGAACATGAACATGAACATGAACATGAACATGAACATGAACATGAACATGAACATGAACATGAACATGAACATGAACATGAACATGAACATGAACATGAACATGAACATGAACATGAACATGAACATGAACATGAACATGAACATGAACATGAACATGAACATGAACATGAACATGAACATGAACATGAACATGAACATGAACATGAACATGAACATGAACATGAACATGAACATGAACATGAACATGAACATGAACATGAACATGAACATGAACATGAACATGAACATGAACATGAACATGAACATGAACATGAACATGAACATGAACATGAACATGAACATGAACATGAACATGAACATGAACATGAACATGAACATGAACATGAACATGAACATGAACATGAACATGAACATGAACATGAACATGAACATGAACATGAACATGAACATGAACATGAACATGAACATGAACATGAACATGAACATGAACATGAACATGAACATGAACATGAACATGAACATGAACATGAACATGAACATGAACATGAACATGAACATGAACATGAACATGAACATGAACATGAACATGAACATGAACATGAACATGAACATGAACATGAACATGAACATGAACATGAACATGAACATGAACATGAACATGAACATGAACATGAACATGAACATGAACATGAACATGAACATGAACATGAACATGAACATGAACATGAACATGAACATGAACATGAACATGAACATGAACATGAACATGAACATGAACATGAACATGAACATGAACATGAACATGAACATGAACATGAACATGAACATGAACATGAACATGAACATGAACATGAACATGAACATGAACATGAACATGAACATGAACATGAACATGAACATGAACATGAACATGAACATGAACATGAACATGAACATGAACATGAACATGAACATGAACATGAACATGAACATGAACATGAACATGAACATGAACATGAACATGAACATGAACATGAACATGAACATGAACATGAACATGAACATGAACATGAACATGAACATGAACATGAACATGAACATGAACATGAACATGAACATGAACATGAACATGAACATGAACATGAACATGAACATGAACATGAACATGAACATGAACATGAACATGAACATGAACATGAACATGAACATGAACATGAACATGAACATGAACATGAACATGAACATGAACATGAACATGAACATGAACATGAACATGAACATGAACATGAACATGAACATGAACATGAACATGAACATGAACATGAACATGAACATGAACATGAACATGAACATGAACATGAACATGAACATGAACATGAACATGAACATGAACATGAACATGAACATGAACATGAACATGAACATGAACATGAACATGAACATGAACATGAACATGAACATGAACATGAACATGAACATGAACATGAACATGAACATGAACATGAACATGAACATGAACATGAACATGAACATGAACATGAACATGAACATGAACATGAACATGAACATGAACATGAACATGAACATGAACATGAACATGAACATGAACATGAACATGAACATGAACATGAACATGAACATGAACATGAACATGAACATGAACATGAACATGAACATGAACATGAACATGAACATGAACATGAACATGAACATGAACATGAACATGAACATGAACATGAACATGAACATGAACATGAACATGAACATGGTTTTCACGAAGCATGCATTTATGAGCATTTATGTATATGTTGCACTCCTTAATAAGCATTAGGCTTATGTTTAAACCTTATGATGTAGGTGACGAGTTGGAAGGTGAGTACCTCAAACCAAACGAAGATGTTTAAGTCTGGTTGCTGGATGGTTCTCATGGCGTGGATTTTGTGGCTGGGTGGCAATTTTGACCCGTGGAGTGTTGCTCGTAGCATATTTTAGTAAGGTCTATGATACTGAAGTATAAGTAAGATAAGGTTTTCTTATGATGATGTATGCTGGGATTGTCTGGTACAATTTCATGTTTAAAGAAGATTTTAAGACTAAAGATTCATTTGTTTTCTTTAAGTCTTCCGCTACGCATGTTTAAGTTTTTATGAGCAAAAATGATTTCTGTGAAATCGAGAGTTGAAGTATGAGTAGCCGTTCATTTCGTAAGTGAATGTAGTCGTCCATTTTGTAAGTAAAAGTAGTCGTCCATTTCGTAAGTGAAAGTAGTCAGTGAAGGTAGTCGTCTACTCTGTGGTCTACGAGGTAGACGAGGGCAAGTTATGTGGTCTACGAGGTAGACGAGGGCAAGTTATGTGGTCTACGAGGTAGACGAGGGCAAGTTATGTGGTCTACGAGGTAGACGAGGGCAAGTTATGTGGTCTACGAGGTAGACGAGGGCAAGTTATGTGGTCTACGAGGTAGACGAGGGCAAGTTATGTGGTCTACGAGGTAGACGAGGGCAAGTTATGTGGTCTACGAGGTAGACGAGGGCAAGTTATGTGGTCTACGAGGTAGACGAGGGCAAGTTATGTGGTCTACGAGGTAGACGAGGGCAAGTTATGTGGTCTACGAGGTAGACGAGGGCAAGTTATGTGGTCTACGAGGTAGACGAGGGCAAGTTATGTGGTCTACGAGGTAGACGAGGGCAAGTTATGTGGTCTACGAGGTAGACGAGGGCAAGTTATGTGGTCTACGAGGTAGACGAGGGCAAGTTATGTGGTCTACGAGGTAGACGAGGGCAAGTTATGTGGTCTACGAGGTAGACGAGGGCAAGTTATGTGGTCTACGAGGTAGACGAGGGCAAGTTATGTGGTCTACGAGGTAGACGAGGGCAAGTTATGTGGTCTACGAGGTAGACGAGGGCAAGTTATGTGGTCTACGAGGTAGACGAGGGCAAGTTATGTGGTCTACGAGGTAGACGAGGGCAAGTTATGTGGTCTACGAGGTAGACGAGGGCAAGTTATGTGGTCTACGAGGTAGACGAGGGCAAGTTATGTGGTCTACGAGGTAGACGAGGGCAAGTTATGTGGTCTACGAGGTAGACGAGGGCAAGTTATGTGGTCTACGAGGTAGACGAGGGCAAGTTATGTGGTCTACGAGGTAGACGAGGGCAAGTTATGTGGTCTACGAGGTAGACGAGGGCAAGTTATGTGGTCTACGAGGTAGACGAGGGCAAGTTATGTGGTCTACGAGGTAGACGAGGGCAAGTTATGTGGTCTACGAGGTAGACGAGGGCAAGTTATGTGGTCTACGAGGTAGACGAGGGCAAGTTATGTGGTCTACGAGGTAGACGAGGGCAAGTTATGTGGTCTACGAGGTAGACGAGGGCAAGTTATGTGGTCTACGAGGTAGACGAGGGCAAGTTATGTGGTCTACGAGGTAGACGAGGGCAAGTTATGTGGTCTACGAGGTAGACGAGGGCAAGTTATGTGGTCTACGAGGTAGACGAGGGCAAGTTATGTGGTCTACGAGGTAGACGAGGGCAAGTTATGTGGTCTACGAGGTAGACGAGGGCAAGTTATGTGGTCTACGAGGTAGACGAGGGCAAGTTATGTGGTCTACGAGGTAGACGAGGGCAAGTTATGTGGTCTACGAGGTAGACGAGGGCAAGTTATGTGGTCTACGAGGTAGACGAGGGCAAGTTATGTGGTCTACGAGGTAGACGAGGGCAAGTTATGTGGTCTACGAGGTAGACGAGGGCAAGTTATGTGGTCTACGAGGTAGACGAGGGCAAGTTATGTGGTCTACGAGGTAGACGAGGGCAAGTTATGTGGTCTACGAGGTAGACGAGGGCAAGTTATGTGGTCTACGAGGTAGACGAGGGCAAGTTATGTGGTCTACGAGGTAGACGAGGGCAAGTTATGTGGTCTACGAGGTAGACGAGGGCAAGTTATGTGGTCTACGAGGTAGACGAGGGCAAGTTATGTGGTCTACGAGGTAGACGAGGGCAAGTTATGTGGTCTACGAGGTAGACGAGGGCAAGTTATGTGGTCTACGAGGTAGACGAGGGCAAGTTATGTGGTCTACGAGGTAGACGAGGGCAAGTTATGTGGTCTACGAGGTAGACGAGGGCAAGTTATGTGGTCTACGAGGTAGACGAGGGCAAGTTATGTGGTCTACGAGGTAGACGAGGGCAAGTTATGTGGTCTACGAGGTAGACGAGGGCAAGTTATGTGGTCTACGAGGTAGACGAGGGCAAGTTATGTGGTCTACGAGGTAGACGAGGGCAAGTTATGTGGTCTACGAGGTAGACGAGGGCAAGTTATGTGGTCTACGAGGTAGACGAGGGCAAGTTATGTGGTCTACGAGGTAGACGAGGGCAAGTTATGTGGTCTACGAGGTAGACGAGGGCAAGTTATGTGGTCTACGAGGTAGACGAGGGCAAGTTATGTGGTCTACGAGGTAGACGAGGGCAAGTTATGTGGTCTACGAGGTAGACGAGGGCAAGTTATGTGGTCTACGAGGTAGACGAGGGCAAGTTATGTGGTCTACGAGGTAGACGAGGGCAAGTTATGTGGTCTACGAGGTAGACGAGGGCAAGTTATGTGGTCTACGAGGTAGACGAGGGCAAGTTATGTGGTCTACGAGGTAGACGAGGGCAAGTTATGTGGTCTACGAGGTAGACGAGGGCAAGTTATGTGGTCTACGAGGTAGACGAGGGCAAGTTATGTGGTCTACGAGGTAGACGAGGGCAAGTTATGTGGTCTACGAGGTAGACGAGGGCAAGTTATGTGGTCTACGAGGTAGACGAGGGCAAGTTATGTGGTCTACGAGGTAGACGAGGGCAAGTTATGTGGTCTACGAGGTAGACGAGGGCAAGTTATGTGGTCTACGAGGTAGACGAGGGCAAGTTATGTGGTCTACGAGGTAGACGAGGGCAAGTTATGTGGTCTACGAGGTAGACGAGGGCAAGTTATGTGGTCTACGAGGTAGACGAGGGCAAGTTATGTGGTCTACGAGGTAGACGAGGGCAAGTTATGTGGTCTACGAGGTAGACGAGGGCAAGTTATGTGGTCTACGAGGTAGACGAGGGCAAGTTATGTGGTCTACGAGGTAGACGAGGGCAAGTTATGTGGTCTACGAGGTAGACGAGGGCAAGTTAGTGCCTGTGCCTACTCTTGCGTAAAACCCCCTTTTTCCCTTTATGTTACTGTCTATTGTTTATGCCAATGATTAGCTCAGTGGTAACGTCTCATGTCAAATGGTATTTTGTCGTCTAGCGTTCGGTGGATGAAGCGTATTCCTTCACCGGATGATGTAAATGGTATTTTGTCGTCTAGCGTTCGGTGGATGAAGCGTATTCCTTCACCGGATGATGTAAATGGTATTTTGTCGTCTAGCGTTCGGTGGATGAAGCGTATTCCTTCACCGGATGATGTAAATGGTATTTTGTCGTCTAGCGTTCGGTGGATGAAGCGTATTCCTTCACCGGATGATGTAAATGGTATTTTGTCGTCTAGCGTTCGGTGGATGAAGCGTATTCCTTCACCGGATGATGTAAATGGTATTTTGTCGTCTAGCGTTCGGTGGATGAAGCGTATTCCTTCACCGGATGATGTAAATGGTATTTTGTCGTCTAGCGTTCGGTGGATGAAGCGTATTCCTTCACCGGATGATGTAAATGGTATTTTGTCGTCTAGCGTTCGGTGGATGAAGCGTATTCCTTCACCGGATGATGTAAATGGTATTTTGTCGTCTAGCGTTCGGTGGATGAAGCGTATTCCTTCACCGGATGATGTAAATGGTATTTTGTCGTCTAGCGTTCGGTGGATGAAGCGTATTCCTTCACCGGATGATGTAAATGGTATTTTGTCGTCTAGCGTTCGGTGGATGAAGCGTATTCCTTCACCGGATGATGTAAATGGTATTTTGTCGTCTAGCGTTCGGTGGATGAAGCGTATTCCTTCACCGGATGATGTAAATGGTATTTTGTCGTCTAGCGTTCGGTGGATGAAGCGTATTCCTTCACCGGATGATGTAAATGGTATTTTGTCGTCTAGCGTTCGGTGGATGAAGCGTATTCCTTCACCGGATGATGTAAATGGTATTTTGTCGTCTAGCGTTCGGTGGATGAAGCGTATTCCTTCACCGGATGATGTAAATGGTATTTTGTCGTCTAGCGTTCGGTGGATGAAGCGTATTCCTTCACCGGATGATGTAAATGGTATTTTGTCGTCTAGCGTTCGGTGGATGAAGCGTATTCCTTCACCGGATGATGTAAATGGTATTTTGTCGTCTAGCGTTCGGTGGATGAAGCGTATTCCTTCACCGGATGATGTAAATGGTATTTTGTCGTCTAGCGTTCGGTGGATGAAGCGTATTCCTTCACCGGATGATGTAAATGGTATTTTGTCGTCTAGCGTTCGGTGGATGAAGCGTATTCCTTCACCGGATGATGTAAATGGTATTTTGTCGTCTAGCGTTCGGTGGATGAAGCGTATTCCTTCACCGGATGATGTAAATGGTATTTTGTCGTCTAGCGTTCGGTGGATGAAGCGTATTCCTTCACCGGATGATGTAAATGGTATTTTGTCGTCTAGCGTTCGGTGGATGAAGCGTATTCCTTCACCGGATGATGTAAATGGTATTTTGTCGTCTAGCGTTCGGTGGATGAAGCGTATTCCTTCACCGGATGATGTAAATGGTATTTTGTCGTCTAGCGTTCGGTGGATGAAGCGTATTCCTTCACCGGATGATGTAAATGGTATTTTGTCGTCTAGCGTTCGGTGGATGAAGCGTATTCCTTCACCGGATGATGTAAATGGTATTTTGTCGTCTAGCGTTCGGTGGATGAAGCGTATTCCTTCACCGGATGATGTAAATGGTATTTTGTCGTCTAGCGTTCGGTGGATGAAGCGTATTCCTTCACCGGATGATGTAAATGGTATTTTGTCGTCTAGCGTTCGGTGGATGAAGCGTATTCCTTCACCGGATGATGTAAATGGTATTTTGTCGTCTAGCGTTCGGTGGATGAAGCGTATTCCTTCACCGGATGATGTAAATGGTATTTTGTCGTCTAGCGTTCGGTGGATGAAGCGTATTCCTTCACCGGATGATGTAAATGGTATTTTGTCGTCTAGCGTTCGGTGGATGAAGCGTATTCCTTCACCGGATGATGTAAATGGTATTTTGTCGTCTAGCGTTCGGTGGATGAAGCGTATTCCTTCACCGGATGATGTAAATGGTATTTTGTCGTCTAGCGTTCGGTGGATGAAGCGTATTCCTTCACCGGATGATGTAAATGGTATTTTGTCGTCTAGCGTTCGGTGGATGAAGCGTATTCCTTCACCGGATGATGTAAATGGTATTTTGTCGTCTAGCGTTCGGTGGATGAAGCGTATTCCTTCACCGGATGATGTAAATGGTATTTTGTCGTCTAGCGTTCGGTGGATGAAGCGTATTCCTTCACCGGATGATGTAAATGGTATTTTGTCGTCTAGCGTTCGGTGGATGAAGCGTATTCCTTCACCGGATGATGTAAATGGTATTTTGTCGTCTAGCGTTCGGTGGATGAAGCGTATTCCTTCACCGGATGATGTAAATGGTATTTTGTCGTCTAGCGTTCGGTGGATGAAGCGTATTCCTTCACCGGATGATGTAAATGGTATTTTGTCGTCTAGCGTTCGGTGGATGAAGCGTATTCCTTCACCGGATGATGTAAATGGTATTTTGTCGTCTAGCGTTCGGTGGATGAAGCGTATTCCTTCACCGGATGATGTAAATGGTATTTTGTCGTCTAGCGTTCGGTGGATGAAGCGTATTCCTTCACCGGATGATGTAAATGGTATTTTGTCGTCTAGCGTTCGGTGGATGAAGCGTATTCCTTCACCGGATGATGTAAATGGTATTTTGTCGTCTAGCGTTCGGTGGATGAAGCGTATTCCTTCACCGGATGATGTAAATGGTATTTTGTCGTCTAGCGTTCGGTGGATGAAGCGTATTCCTTCACCGGATGATGTAAATGGTATTTTGTCGTCTAGCGTTCGGTGGATGAAGCGTATTCCTTCACCGGATGATGTAAATGGTATTTTGTCGTCTAGCGTTCGGTGGATGAAGCGTATTCCTTCACCGGATGATGTAAATGGTATTTTGTCGTCTAGCGTTCGGTGGATGAAGCGTATTCCTTCACCGGATGATGTAAATGGTATTTTGTCGTCTAGCGTTCGGTGGATGAAGCGTATTCCTTCACCGGATGATGTAAATGGTATTTTGTCGTCTAGCGTTCGGTGGATGAAGCGTATTCCTTCACCGGATGATGTAAATGGTATTTTGTCGTCTAGCGTTCGGTGGATGAAGCGTATTCCTTCACCGGATGATGTAAATGGTATTTTGTCGTCTAGCGTTCGGTGGATGAAGCGTATTCCTTCACCGGATGATGTAAATGGTATTTTGTCGTCTAGCGTTCGGTGGATGAAGCGTATTCCTTCACCGGATGATGTAAATGGTATTTTGTCGTCTAGCGTTCGGTGGATGAAGCGTATTCCTTCACCGGATGATGTAAATGGTATTTTGTCGTCTAGCGTTCGGTGGATGAAGCGTATTCCTTATATATATATATATATATATATATATATATATATATATATATATATATATATATATATATATATATATATATATATATATATATATATATATATATATATATATATATATATATATATATATATATATATATATATATATATATATATATATATATATATATATATATATATATATATATATATATATATATATATATATATATATATATATATATATATATATATATATATATATATATATATATATATATATATATATATATATATATATATATATATATATATATATATATATATATATATATATATATATATATATATATATATATATATATATATATATATATATATATATATATATATATATATATATATATATATATATATATATATATATATATATATATATATATATATATATATATATATATATATATATATATATATATATATATATATATATATATATATATATATATATATATATATATATATATATATATATATATATATATATATATATATATATATATATATATATATATATATATATATATATATATATATATATATATATATATATATATATATATATATATATATATATATATATATATATATATATATATATATATATATATATATATATATATATATATATATATATATATATATATATATATATATATATATATATATATATATATATATATATATATATATATATATATATATATATATATATATATATATATATATATATATATATATATATATATATATATATATATATATATATATATATATATATATATATATATATATATATATATATATATATATATATATATATATATATATATATATATATATATATATATATATATATATATATATATATATATATATATATATATATATATATATATATATATATATATATATATATATATATATATATATATATATATATATATATATATATATATATATATATATATATATATATATATATATATATATATATATATATATATATATATATATATATATATATATATATATATATATATATATATATATATATATATATATATATATATATATATATATATATATATATATATATATATATATATATATATATATATATATATATATATATATATATATATATATATATATATATATATATATATATATATATATATATATATATATATATATATATATATATATATATATATATATATATATATATATATATATATATATATATATATATATATATATATATATATATATATATATATATATATATATATATATATATATATATATATATATATATATATATATATATATATATATATATATATATATATATATATATATATATATATATATATATATATATATATATATATTACCGAAAATGAATTGAGTGTGAGTAATAAGAATTAAGTGATTAAGAAAGATATGGATTATGTGACGAGCCTTCCCGGGTCGTTACAATTATGGTATCAAAGCAAAACCAGGTTCTAAAATCGATTCTGCAGACTGCCTCCCAGCACAGATTGCCACCTGAGTACACTCCAGCAACTGTAAGTATTTATGATTTCAGTAAATGTCAATAAGTTAAGATATATCTATAACTATGCGTTTAGGAATCCCAATATGGTTAGAGGTCAGCAGAGAGAGACCAATGAGGATAGCAATGCCATTGCTCAGTTGACAGAGTTGGTCATGCGCCAATCTCGCCAGATCGAACAGCTGATGACTGCTAGAGAGGAACAAGGCAACTCCAGTATTAATGCAACTCATGATCATGGGGGTGAACGTTTCCACCGGCTTCGACCCCCGGTGTTTAATGGACATGTTTCAGATTCTATTTATGCTGAGGAGTGGGTTCGAAAGATAGAAGACATGTTTAAGTACGCAAAGGTTGATGAAGGAGATAAGGTCACATATGTTGTCTTTCACTTGGAATTGAGTGCAAGACATTGGTGGGATTCAATCCAGAACACCGTTAATGCCGGAGCTATGACCTGGGAAATGTTTAAGACTGCTTTCTTTGACAAGTACTTCAATAGGACTATTCGGGCCAACAACAACAACAACAACAACAACAACAACAACAACAACAACAACAACAACAACAACAACAACAACAACAACAACAACAACAACAACAACAACAACAACAACAACAACAACAACAACAACAACAACAACAACAACAACAACAACAACAACAACAACAACAACAACAACAACAACAACAACAACAACAACAACAACAACAACAACAACAACAACAACAACAACAACAACAACAACAACAACAACAACAACAACAACAACAACAACAACAACAACAACAACAACAACAACAACAACAACAACAACAACAACAACAACAACAACAACAACAACAACAACAACAACAACAACAACAACAACAACAACAACAACAACAACAACAACAACAACAACAACAACAACAACAACAACAACAACAACAACAACAACAACAACAACAACAACAACAACAACAACAACAACAACAACAACAACAACAACAACAACAACAACAACAACAACAACAACAACAACAACAACAACAACAACAACAACAACAACAACAACAACAACAACAACAACAACAACAACAACAACAACAACAACAACAACAACAACAACAACAACAACAACAACAACAACAACAACAACAACAACAACAACAACAACAACAACAACAACAACAACAACAACAACAACAACAACAACAACAACAACAACAACAACAACAACAACAACAACAACAACAACAACAACAACAACAACAACAACAACAACAACAACAACAACAACAACAACAACAACAACAACAACAACAACAACAACAACAACAACAACAACAACAACAACAACAACAACAACAACAACAACAACAACAACAACAACAACAACAACAACAACAACAACAACAACAACAACAACAACAACAACAACAACAACAACAACAACAACAACAACAACAACAACAACAACAACAACAACAACAACAACAACAACAACAACAACAACAACAACAACAACAACAACAACAACAACAACAACAACAACAACAACAACAACAACAACAACAACAACAACAACAACAACAACAACAACAACAACAACAACAACAACAACAACAACAACAACAACAACAACAACAACAACAACAACAACAACAACAACAACAACAACAACAACAACAACAACAACAACAACAACAACAACAACAACAACAACAACAACAACAACAACAACAACAACAACAACAACAACAACAACAACAACAACAACAACAACAACAACAACAACAACAACAACAACAACAACAACAACAACAACAACAACAACAACAACAACAACAACAACAACAACAACAACAACAACAACAACAACAACAACAACAACAACAACAACAAAACAACAAGGTATAAGAGGCCCTTCAATCCAAACGATGATCAGGGAAGAGGAAAGCGACCAATAGCCCCTCAATGCCCCACCTGTCAGAAGAACCATACCGACGAATGCAAGTTACTTTCTGGCCGCTGTTTTAGATGTGACAAGGTCGGACATGTAGTCAGAGACTGCCCCATGCCACCCGATCCAAACCGAGCAAGAGTTATGCCCCGAGTCTTTGCTATGATGGAAGACGAAGACACCATGCAGCATACGGTCATAACAGGTACAATTATGATCTGTGGTATTTCTGCTTATACACTTATAGACACGGGTGCCACACACTCATTTATTGCAACTTTGTTTGCGTGTAAGCATAAGCTAGAATATTTACCAACTGATAGGCCATATAGTGTGATGTTACCATCGGGAAGGTCCTTGTATTCTGAGCAGATATTGAAAGGTGATATTCTGTCCCTAGGAGACAAGAAGTTATATGTAGAACTGATTGTAATTGACATGAAGGGATATGAAGTTATATTAGGAATGGATTGGTTATCCAGGCACTATGCCACGATTAGTTGAAGGTCTGGATTAGTCGAGTTTCGACCCCCTAATGGAGATCAGTACACCTTCCAAGCTATCCCGAAAATAAGCAAAATACCGATCATATCCTCACTAGAAATTTACCGGTTACTGAAAAATGGTTGTGAGAGTTACTTAGCTAGCATAATGGATGTTAGGGTGAAGAATAAGATAGAGTTACAGGATATTCCCACAGTCCGAGAATTCCCTGAAGCATTTTTAGATGACTTGCCAGGATTGCCACCTGATAGAGAAATAGAGTTTGTAATTGATACATATCCCGAGGCATTACCTGTATCTAAAAACCCTTACCGTATGGCACCTGTTGAACTAAAGGAGTTAAAAGTCCAACTACAGGAATTAGTAGACAAAGGATTTATACGCCCTAGTAGCTCTCCTTGCGGTGCACTTGTCTTATTTGTCAAGAAGAAAGATGGTTCCCTTAGAATGTGCATAGATTATAGGGAGCTAAATAAGTTGACAATCAAGAATAAGTACCCCTTACCTCATATTGATGATTTGTTTGACCAATTGCAAGGAGCAAAAGTGTTTTCAAAAATAGATTTACGTTCAGGTTATTACCAACTGAAAGTTAAGGAAGGAGATATACCAAAGACAGCCTTCAGAACCCATTATGGACACTACGAATTCTTGGTTATGTCATTTGGACTGACCAATGCACCTGCAGCCTTTATAGACTTAATGAATCGAGTGTTTCGTGAGTATTTGGACAAATTTGTAATTGTGTTCATAGATGATATCCTGATATACTCAAGGACTGAAGCTGACCATGCAGAGCATTTAAGAATAGTTTTGACAACATTGAGGGAGCACCAGCTTTATGCCGAATTGTCCAAGTGTGAATTTTGGTTGGACAAGGTCAATTTTCTTGGTCATGTAGTTTCTGCTAATGGCATATCAGTGGACCCGACCAAAATTCAGGCAGTAAAGGATTGGCCATAACCAAAGAATGCCAGTGAAGTCCGCAGTTTCCTTGGATTGGTAGGCTATTATAGAAAGTTCATCAAAAGATTTTCTATGATAGCTAAGCCCCTGACGAATTTGACAAAGAAGGACAATAAGTATTCTTGGACTGAAGCTTGTGAGGATAGCTTCCAGACATTGAAAGTGAAGTTAACAACAGCCCCGGTATTGACCCTTCCAACCGAAGAAGGGAAGTTTAGCGTATTTTGTGATGCATCGAAAGTTGGTTTGGGCTGTGTTTTGATGCAAGAAGGCAAGGTTGTAGCGTATGCCTCTAGGCAGCTAAAGAGTTACGAGCAGAACTACCCCACTCACGATTTGGAATTAGCTGCTGTTGTCTTTGCATTAAAGATTTGGAGACACTATTTGTATGGACGGCAGTGTGAAGTATTTTTCTGACCATAAAAGCTTGAAATATCTTTTCACTTAAAAGGAATTAAACATGAGGCAGAGACGTTTGTTGGAATTTGTTAAGGATTACGACTTTGAGATCAAGTATCACCCGGGTAAGGCTAACTCTGTAGCTGACGCATTGAGCAGGATGTCAACAACAATGCAATTCGTTGTGTCAACCATGTCTATACCTTTGAGGACAGAAGTTCAGAGGTTTGAATTGGAGATAGTTCCAGAGTTATCAGCTTTGCTCACAAATTTGACCATTCAACCGACGGTTCTGGAAAAGATCAAGGAAGCACAACAGAAGGACTCTGAGGAGAATAACAGTATGATGAACAAGGTGAAGGACACCACCTCCGAGTTTAGTCTTTCCAAGGATGGGATTCTGAAGTTTAGAAATAGATGGTATGTCCCTAATGATGAAGGATTACGTAATTTAATCTTGGCTGAGGCGCATTCGTCTCCCTTTTCTGTACATCCTGGCAGCACCAAGATGTATTGAGACCTGAAGTTACTCTACTGGTGGCCAAACTTAAAGAGAGATATTGCTAAGTATGTGGAGTCATGTTTGGTTTGCCAACAAGTTAAAGCCGAGCACCAACGTCCAGGAGGTACCCTTCAGCCTTTACCTATTCTTGAGTGGAAGTGGGAACACATAGCTATGGATTTCGTCGTAGGATTACCTAAGACAACTAAGGGACATGATAGTATTTGGGTTGTGATTGATAGGTTGACGAAATCAGCTCATTTCTTACCAGTAAGGACAATCTACTCGATGGACCAACTAGCTGATCTTTATGTGCAAGAAGTTATTAGGTTGTATGGAATCCCTTTATCTATTGTCTCCGATCGTGATCCTAGATTCACCTCAAGGTTTTGGCAAAGCTTACAGAGCACATTAGGATCAAAATTATCTTTCAGCACTGCCTTCCACCCACAGACCGATGGACAATCTGAGAGGACAATTCAAATACTTGAGGATATGTTGAGAGCTTGTGTGCTAGACTTTCAGACATCTTGGAGTCGATACCTACCCTTGGTCGAGTTCTCTTACAATAACAGTTATCAGTCCACTATCAGAATGGCACCTTATGAGGCACTGTATGGCAGGAAATGTAGATCACCTCTGTATTGGGATGAAGTTGGTGAAGCAAAACTCCTAGGTCCCGAGATGTTGCAACAGATGTCAGACAAGATTGCCACTATTAAAAGGAGGATGATTACTGCACAAAGCCGACAGAAAAGTTATGCAGACCAAAGGAGAAGAGGTCTTGAATTTACGGTTGGTGATGAGGTATTCTTGAAGGTTTCACCGTTTAAAGGGGTCTTAAGATTTGGCAAGAAGGAAAAACTTATTCCACGATTCATTGGACCATTCCCTGTTTTGGCTAGAGTCGGTAGTACAGCTTACAGACTGCAGTTGCCTCCATCATTGGATAAAGTTCATAATGTCTTTCACGTGTCAATGTTAAGGAAATGCATACGAGATCGGACGCAAGTTGTTAAACCAGTGGATATTGAGGTTGAACCATCATTAACGTATGAAGAGAAGCCAGTACGAATTTTAGAATCCGCAGTGAAAACTCTGAGGAATAAATAGATTTCGTTGGTCAAAGTTTTATGGAAGAATCATGGCATTGAAGAAGCCACTTGGGAGCGACGACAGGATATGTTAGACAAGTATCCAGAGTTATTTGTTTGATCAATTTTCGGGGACGAAAATTTTGTTTAAGGAGGGGTGGATATAACACTCGAGATAACGGCCTAGGTGATTTTCCTAACTGTATTAACGGTCATGAATATTTTATCTTTGCAGTTTAGGACCTTATACCAAGAGTAATTAATTTCATGTGGATTTAAACTAGGTTTGGTGGCAAAGTTGTAATAATGGAGGGTGATGACCTGTATATAAAAAAAAGGAAATGTTTTAAACCTCACTTAAACCACTGTAGCCGACACCTTCCTTTTCGGCGATTTCTTCTCTCCCAAGCTCTTGCTCTCGGCTTCCGGCATACCCTCTTCGACGATCGGTTTCTTTGCCACTACTCGACTACTTTGTGCCCGAGGTATGCAATAGACAATGTAGCTATCTGTTAGCTTGTTAGCCCTGTTTCCTACTCGACATTGGAGTTTTGGTTTTTCCAATGGCTGGCTAATAATGAAAACATTTGAAATCTGAGAGTGGGAATGCTTTTATCAAATCGATTCTGGATATTTAGAACAACCACCCCCGAGTAATCTATAATCGAATCTGTCTGAGCTGAGATTTGGATTTCAAACTGCACAGAGTATTAGACTAAGGATTCGGGAATGACTTTAGCTATTAAATCTTAGGATAACTTTGGATTAGAACTATTAGGATTTTGTTTTAACTACTGCAATGTAAATGTTTTAGGTGAAGAAGTTTGAAGAGAAAGGAGCTCAAAGTGCTAAGGAGACCAGGTAAGTGAATGTGTAGGTTTCTCGGTCATTAGGACCCTACATCAAAGGATGCTAGATAGAAACTCATATGATGAATAGAAGTTTCCCTTTATGTTACTGTCTATTGTTTATGCCAATGATTAGTTCAGTGGTAACGTCTCATGTCGAATGGTACTCAGTTCTGTAGCTTGATGATTTAAGAATTTTCATGTTCATGCATCATGAATGTTTTATGCATATGAAAATGTTTTAAGAGCATGTCCCCGCATGAACAAGATAAGAATATAAAACTTATGCAACGTGAATTAAGAGAGGGTTGGGGGCGGTTTGGCCTATGTCACTGTCCAAAAGAAGGACCATGATACGACCCGCAAGGGAACTATGTGCACTCTCACTGCCAAACCCCCTTTACCGGCACAAATTCTCTCTTAATCCACACAACTTAATGATCAATGACTATGAATGAGTAATATGATCAATGACTATGAATGATGAATATGATCAATGACTATGAATGATGAATATGATCAATGACTATGAATGATGAATATGATCAATGACTATGAATGATGATTATGAGCAAAGATATGAACAAGAAGAGACATTGAGCAGTGTGATTTCCACAATTATACTATTCATGCATCCATGTTAGTGCTGCATTCCTTACTAAGCATTAGACTTATAGTTTAAACCTTATGATGTAGTGACGATTCTCAGGTGAGGATCTCAAAGTTAATGAGGATGTCTAAGCGTGGTTGCTGGGAGGTGTTCAGGGTGCAATTCGGTGGCTGGATGACAATGAGACCTCAGGTAATGTTTTATGATTTTATTTAAGATATGAATATAATAGGTTTGAGTTGGGACGAGTCTACCTTATAACAGTGAGTCTTTTGAAGTTGTCTGTTGATCTTTAATCTGGGGATATTTTAAGGTTCATCGATGGTCTGTATGGTATTTTGTCGTCTAGCGTTCGGTGGATGAAGCGTATTCCTTCACCGGATGATGTAAATGGTATTTTGTCGTCTAGCGTTCGGTGGATGAAGCGTATTCCTTCACCGGATGATGTAAATGGTATTTTGTCGTCTAGCGTTCGGTGGATGAAGCGTATTCCTTCACCGGATGATGTAAATGGTATTTTGTCGTCTAGCGTTCGGTGGATGAAGCGTATTCCTTCACCGGATGATGTAAATGGTATTTTGTCGTCTAGCGTTCGGTGGATGAAGCGTATTCCTTCACCGGATGATGTAAATGGTATTTTGTCGTCTAGCGTTCGGTGGATGAAGCGTATTCCTTCACCGGATGATGTAAATGGTATTTTGTCGTCTAGCGTTCGGTGGATGAAGCGTATTCCTTCACCGGATGATGTAAATGGTATTTTGTCGTCTAGCGTTCGGTGGATGAAGCGTATTCCTTCACCGGATGATGTAAATGGTATTTTGTCGTCTAGCGTTCGGTGGATGAAGCGTATTCCTTCACCGGATGATGTAAATGGTATTTTGTCGTCTAGCGTTCGGTGGATGAAGCGTATTCCTTCACCGGATGATGTAAATGGTATTTTGTCGTCTAGCGTTCGGTGGATGAAGCGTATTCCTTCACCGGATGATGTAAATGGTATTTTGTCGTCTAGCGTTCGGTGGATGAAGCGTATTCCTTCACCGGATGATGTAAATGGTATTTTGTCGTCTAGCGTTCGGTGGATGAAGCGTATTCCTTCACCGGATGATGTAAATGGTATTTTGTCGTCTAGCGTTCGGTGGATGAAGCGTATTCCTTCACCGGATGATGTAAATGGTATTTTGTCGTCTAGCGTTCGGTGGATGAAGCGTATTCCTTCACCGGATGATGTAAATGGTATTTTGTCGTCTAGCGTTCGGTGGATGAAGCGTATTCCTTCACCGGATGATGTAAATGGTATTTTGTCGTCTAGCGTTCGGTGGATGAAGCGTATTCCTTCACCGGATGATGTAAATGGTATTTTGTCGTCTAGCGTTCGGTGGATGAAGCGTATTCCTTCACCGGATGATGTAAATGGTATTTTGTCGTCTAGCGTTCGGTGGATGAAGCGTATTCCTTCACCGGATGATGTAAATGGTATTTTGTCGTCTAGCGTTCGGTGGATGAAGCGTATTCCTTCACCGGATGATGTAAATGGTATTTTGTCGTCTAGCGTTCGGTGGATGAAGCGTATTCCTTCACCGGATGATGTAAATGGTATTTTGTCGTCTAGCGTTCGGTGGATGAAGCGTATTCCTTCACCGGATGATGTAAATGGTATTTTGTCGTCTAGCGTTCGGTGGATGAAGCGTATTCCTTCACCGGATGATGTAAATGGTATTTTGTCGTCTAGCGTTCGGTGGATGAAGCGTATTCCTTCACCGGATGATGTAAATGGTATTTTGTCGTCTAGCGTTCGGTGGATGAAGCGTATTCCTTCACCGGATGATGTAAATGGTATTTTGTCGTCTAGCGTTCGGTGGATGAAGCGTATTCCTTCACCGGATGATGTAAATGGTATTTTGTCGTCTAGCGTTCGGTGGATGAAGCGTATTCCTTCACCGGATGATGTAAATGGTATTTTGTCGTCTAGCGTTCGGTGGATGAAGCGTATTCCTTCACCGGATGATGTAAATGGTATTTTGTCGTCTAGCGTTCGGTGGATGAAGCGTATTCCTTCACCGGATGATGTAAATGGTATTTTGTCGTCTAGCGTTCGGTGGATGAAGCGTATTCCTTCACCGGATGATGTAAATGGTATTTTGTCGTCTAGCGTTCGGTGGATGAAGCGTATTCCTTCACCGGATGATGTAAATGGTATTTTGTCGTCTAGCGTTCGGTGGATGAAGCGTATTCCTTCACCGGATGATGTAAATGGTATTTTGTCGTCTAGCGTTCGGTGGATGAAGCGTATTCCTTCACCGGATGATGTAAATGGTATTTTGTCGTCTAGCGTTCGGTGGATGAAGCGTATTCCTTCACCGGATGATGTAAATGGTATTTTGTCGTCTAGCGTTCGGTGGATGAAGCGTATTCCTTCACCGGATGATGTAAATGGTATTTTGTCGTCTAGCGTTCGGTGGATGAAGCGTATTCCTTCACCGGATGATGTAAATGGTATTTTGTCGTCTAGCGTTCGGTGGATGAAGCGTATTCCTTCACCGGATGATGTAAATGGTATTTTGTCGTCTAGCGTTCGGTGGATGAAGCGTATTCCTTCACCGGATGATGTAAATGGTATTTTGTCGTCTAGCGTTCGGTGGATGAAGCGTATTCCTTCACCGGATGATGTAAATGGTATTTTGTCGTCTAGCGTTCGGTGGATGAAGCGTATTCCTTCACCGGATGATGTAAATGGTATTTTGTCGTCTAGCGTTCGGTGGATGAAGCGTATTCCTTCACCGGATGATGTAAATGGTATTTTGTCGTCTAGCGTTCGGTGGATGAAGCGTATTCCTTCACCGGATGATGTAAATGGTATTTTGTCGTCTAGCGTTCGGTGGATGAAGCGTATTCCTTCACCGGATGATGTAAATGGTATTTTGTCGTCTAGCATTCGGTGGATGAAGCGTATTCCTTCACCGGATGATGTAAAGGGTATTTTGTCGTCTAGCATTCGGTGGATGAAGCGTATTCCTTCACCGGATGATGTAAATGGTATTTTGTCTTCTAGCGTTCGGTGGATGAAGCGTATTCCTTCACCGGATGATGTAAATGGTATTTTGTCGTCTAGCATTCAGTGGATGAAGCGTATTCCTTCACCGGATGATGTAAAGGGTATTTTGTCGTCTAGCGTTCGGTGGATGAAGCGTATTTCTTCACCGGATGAAGTAAATGTTAATTTGTCGTCTAGTGACCGGATGATGTGAGTATTTTCTTATTGTTTAATGTTCGGCTTATGTTTTAAATCGGACACGTGAAGCGCACATGACCATCGGTCGATGTAAGTTTATTTCTTTGTGGGCAGACCCAGTTTAAGGGATGTTCAAAAAAAAAAATAATAATATATTACCGAAAATGAGTTGAGTGTGAGTAATAAGAATTAAGTGATTAAGAAAGATATGGATTATGTGACGATCCTTCCCGGGTCGTTACAAAGACGTCGTCCAAAGATATTGTCCAGAATGATGTCGTTTGAAGTAATAGCGTCTGTGGATGATAACAACTAAGTAGTCTGTGGACAATAACGACTGTGCAGTCTGTGAATGAAGTCACGTAGACTGGACGATAAATTCACGTGGTCCATGGACGATAAATTTAAGTAAGTCTATGGACGTTAGTTTGTGGATGATGAGTCTATGTAACCCGTGAGTGATGAAGTCACGTGAACTGTGGATGATAAAGTCACATGGTCTGTGGACGATGAAGCCACTAAATCAGAGAGCGATAATGTTTAACAGTCAGTGGACGAAAATGTAAAAGTAGTCCGTGGACAATTAAGTCGCCCGACCTTGCAGATAAGATTGTTGTCCGAGTTATGTCGTTCGACTCTGTGGATGAATATACTGTCAGATATATGAAAGATTCGAGTTCTGAGAATTTAAGGTTTTAGTTTGTTTTCCTTTTAAACGTCCACGAGTTTTAAAAAGAATTTACAAGAAATGGTTCTTAGATTTAAATGACTAAGTTATGTCCAGAACCTATCTCGACCCACTGGGGTCGTGACACATTTGCTACAAAG
The DNA here is from genome assembly GCA_022432975.1 of Begonia masoniana. Lineage (NCBI taxonomy): Eukaryota > Viridiplantae > Streptophyta > Magnoliopsida > Cucurbitales > Begoniaceae > Begonia > Begonia masoniana. Next base: position 8,854,629 of record CM039505.1, on the reverse strand, counting down.
TTTTATAAAGAAAGTTTGTACATTTTGAGCCTTTTTAAAGTGTACAGTATTTTCAAAGAAATTTCTACAAAGTTTTACGAAAATTTAAGTTAGTAACGGCCAAGTTACTAGGCGTTACAGCCACGTTCTGAGAACGGCAAACCGTTCTTCTTCAAAAATTTTAACATGAAGATGAACCTTTATAAATTAATTTAAAAGAATACCAAACGATATTCAATTTACTTGAAATTTTAATCACATGTTCACCATATCATGAGAATATAATTTTAAAATGTTTTGATTTTATAACACTTGTATGAGTTATTATAATTTATTTTATAAAATAAATATCTAAACTTATAATAACTCATACAAGTGTTATAAAATCAAAATATTTTAAAATTATCTTCCCATGATGAGTTGAACATGTAGTAAAAATTTCAAATAAATTGAATATCATTTGTATTTATTTTAAATTAATTTATAAAGTGAAGAGGAACCTTACTAAATTAATTTTAAAAAAATACCAAACAATATTCAATTTACTTTAAATTTTTATCATATATTTACCACATCATGAAAAGATAATATGGAAGTGTTCGTGATTTTAGAATACTTGTATGCTATATTATAATTTTAGTTAACTATTTTATAAAAAAATTATAATAAACCATACAAGTATTATAAACTCACGAAACTTTTCTGATTATTTTTCCATGATGTGGTGACATGTGATAAAAATATTAAGTAAATTGAATATTGTTTGATATTTTTTTAAATTAATTTATAAATATTTATCTTTGCGTTCAAATTTCTTAAGGAGAACGGTTTGCCATTCTCAGAACGCGGAAAACCGTTCTCCTTCAAAAATTTGAACGCGGGGGCATATCGGTTTGCCAAGAGGCTATTTTTTAAACATTTTCGATACTTTAAACTTTTTTTGGACGAAAAAATTGTTCAGACCATTTTTTGAACTTTATCTATAGTTTGAGCCATTTTTTGGATTTAACCCTATTTTCTGTATATACATATATGTTTATGTGTGTGGAAAAAAATAAAAAATAAATAATAAAATGCAAAAAAAAAAAAAAAAAAAAAAAAAAAAAAAAAAAAAAAAAAAAAAAAAAAAAAAAAAAAAAAAAAAAAAAAAAAAAAAAAAAAAAAAAAAAAAAAAAAAAAAAAAAAAAAAAAAAAAAAAAAAAAAAAAAAAAAAAAAAAAAAAAAAAAAAAAAAAAAAAAAAAAAAAAAAAAAAAAAAAAAAAAAAAAAAAAAAAAAAAAAAAAAAAAAAAAAAAAAAAAAAAAAAAAAAAAAAAAAAAAAAAAAAAAAAAAAAAAAAAAAAAAAAAAAAAAAAAAAAAAAAAAAAAAAAAAAAAAAAAAAAAAAAAAAAAAAAAAAAAAAAAAAAAAAAAAAAAAAAAAAAAAAAAAAAAAAAAAAAAAAAAAAAAAAAAAAAAAAAAAAAAAAAAAAAAAAAAAAAAAAAAAAAAAAAAAAAAAAAAAAAAAAAAAAAAAAAAAAAAAAAAAAAAAAAAAAAAAAAAAAAAAAAAAAAAAAAAAAAAAAAAAAAAAAAAAAAAAAAAACTAATTGTGTGTTATGTCTGGTCGGTTTCTTTTTGTGATAGAGCTAAACCAAACTTAACCGATAAAGATTGTTTTGGTAATTTTGGAATTGAAACCAGATTTTTTTGGTGCGATAAAACTGGAACCCAACCTAAATTTCCAGTTCGTTTTCGGTGCTGGTTCCTAAGGTCAAAATAAAGAATGAAATTAAAATTGAATAATTTTTAAATCAAGAAATTAATTATATTCTCAAATGTACTTATTAGGTATAATTCAAAACTGTTCCAATAATATTCAATTAGTCATAATTTCATTGCTTATTAGTAATAATAAAATTACTAATTAGACATGAGTATTTTTGAATACTTGTACGCTATATTATAATTTTAGTCAACGATATCAGTTCGTTGGACTTTGAAAACCAAGCAAAATCAAATCGAATTGAGCAGTTCAATTCAAATTTTCGGTTCTAGATCAGTTGTGAACACATAAAATGTAGGTGTAGTGATTAGTTGACCATTAAATTAATTTAATTAACAAACTAACCATTACACTAATACATTAACAAACTCGCCATCACTGTTGAATATTTTTTTTGTTAAAGGAAGGTTAGACATGAGTGCAGACGACTTCAAACGAAGGGCAGACGATTGGTGTGACGACCCTCGACCTGATCGGTGTCGAAGAGCCTCACTCCGGACATTTAAAATGTGACATATTTTTTTTTTGAACTTTTAAAACTTTACACAGAGTATAAATTTTCTCTGGAATTGAAGACTGGAAGACACATTTAAAACTAGATGACAATTAAAAATCAGACTATATAAATAAATGACAGAAGAAAACAGGAAGACAGAATACTTTGGATATTTTAAATAAAAGGCAGAATGGACGACAGAAACAGAAGGAAAAATAGATGACAGACATGCAATGGAAGACTTAATAAAATGGGAAACATAAACTGGAAGTCATGCAGTGGAGGGCTACAGTGCATGACAGAAGCTGTGGACGACTATTTTAAAGGACAGCGTGTAACACTCGGCATTTTTGCCTATGTAATTATTCCCCGAATCATTAAGCGAAATTAATTTGATATTAATACAATGAATGTTTTGTTGGAAAATAAATCGACGGAGCTTATATTGAATTGAATAATGGGATAAAAACCAAACTAATGTGTAACTAAACTAAACAAAACCATTAGTTAGAGATGCATGGAGGGGCAATTTAGGATGGAATTAAGGTTGGTGGGAGGAAGCCAATGAATGGCTGTCAAGTGTTCAACTTGTTGAACAATATATGTTCTTCCTCCTACGTGAAACCCTTCTCATCTTTCATTCTCTTCCCTATTTTCTCTCTTCCAGACGACCAGCGACGATTCTAAACTCTCTCATTTTCCTATTTTCTCTAGCCTTCTCCAGTAAAGGTAACCCTTTTTCATTAGTTAACAAGTGTAGGTTAGTTATTCTTTACTTTTAATGAAGTTTAGGGTTAACATTCGATTATACACAAATATAGGTTTGAGACTCACTGAGACGTTCAAGACCTGCAACTCTACGGATAACAGGTAAGTTCATGCGTATAAGTTGGCCCTTAAGGCCATACAACATGGAGGTACTAGGTTTTGGTTCGGGTAGTTAGGTCGTAGATTATGCTATAAGCTAAACGTGTTCTGTGTGTTCTGTTTCATGTTTGTTCTTATTCTGTTGCCTGTATATGTTGAGTTTAAGCTCTGTATCTGTTCATGCATACACGTTTTCTGGAAAACCATGTAAATGTTTTCAGCACCAGATTTAAAGTTATGAAAGTTAAAATGTGAATGTAATGTATGGTTAAGTGTGGACGAGGACTGGCATCCTGTCATGTACTTCTGTTGTGATGACTCGAATGTGAACGTATGTGTACGACTGCGGGGCAAACCTCGGGACCTAAGCCGAGTGTAGGCGAATCCCAGACTCGAGTATAGGCGCATCCCGGGTCGTAAAGAGGGGGGTTGTCACAATCCCACATCGCTTGGGGAAGTATATGGAAATGAAACATATGTAAGAGATCCCTCCCAAGATAGCAAGACGCGTTTTGGAGTACAATTGACAACGGATCCCATAAGAACTCCGAAGTTAAAAGTGCTTCGGTGAGAGCAATTCCAGGTTAGGTGACCTTCTGGGAAGTTTTCGCCAAACAAAGTCGTGAGGGGAGGATATTGTGCTACGGCCCAATCCCCAGAGCGGACAATATCTTGCTGGGAATAGGGGTCGTTACAAATGGTATCAGAGCCTGTACCCAACCGAAAATGTGGCCAATGAGGACATTGGGCCTCCGAGGGGGGGTGATTGTGATGACCCGAATGTGAACGTATGTGTACGACTGCGGGGCAAACCTCGGGTTGCGGGGCAAACCTCGGGACCTAAGCCGAGTGTAGGCAAATCCCAGACTCGAGTATAGGCGAATCCCGGGTCGTAAAGAGGGGGGTTGTCACAATCCCATATCGCTTGGGGAAGTACATGGAAATGAAACATATGTAAGAGATCCCTCCCAAGATAGCAAGACGCGTTTTGGAGTACAATTGACAACGGATCCCATAAGAACTCTGAAGTTAAAAGTGCTTCGGCAAGAGCAATTCCAGGTTGGGTGACCTTCTAGGAAGTTCTCGCCAAACAAAGCCGTGAAGAGAGGATATTGTGCTACGGCCCAATCCCCAGAGCGGACAATATCTTGCTGGGAATAGGGGTCGTTACACCTGTTATGTCCTGTTGTGGCATGTACTCCTGTTGCGCCAGCTCTTCTTCTCACTTATACCTTCCTGTCCAATGAAACGTAATGTAATGTAACATAATGTTCATGTATTTGAAAATGTTCATGCACAGCATATGCATCACTGCATTTCATGTTCTTACTGAGCTCTAGGCTCATAGTTGAACTCCCTGTTGTAGGTATAGATCCTCTAGATGAGGACTTTGTGCCTCAAGCTGATGAGTTGATGTAGTTGGCGGATCGAGCTCATGGGGATTGGTCGCTGCAGTCAGACAAATGTTATTCCTGTGAGGATGTATTTTTCTATAGTTATGTCAAGTTCTGTACAACTTCTGAAATTTTAAAACGATGTATGAACTTTCTGTTGTAAAACCTCTGTTTGATAGTTGTATGTATGTTTTGAAATATTCTGGAACTGTTTGGAATCTTTTCCTTTCAGGTTGTGCATGGATTGTCTCGAGTTTTAGAGCTATCCATGCAGTTTGATTTTCTTGAATTCTGTCATGTTTTCAAGTATGTTTTAAAACCATGTTTTGAATCGAGTGTTGAAGTTTGATGCTTTCTGTGTCAAAAGAAGTAAGTCGTCAAACAGAGAGGTAGCTGATCGATCGCTTGGGGTAACCGATCGATCGGCGGAGTATATGTTTATGTCTTTCAAGTCTTCAAGTTTTCCAAAAGAAAACAGTCGTCCACGCCTTCTGTAAAAGAGTTGTTCGTTTTGTTCTGTGAACAGTCGTCCACGCTGCCCTTTGAAAATAGTTGTAACGACCCCTCATCCCAGCAAGATATTGTCCGCTCCGGGGATTGGGCCGCAGCCCAATATCCTCCCCTCACGGCTTTGTTTGGCGAGAGCACTTCCCGGAAGGTCACCCAACCTGGAATTACTCCCGCCGAAGCACGCTTAACTTCGGAGTTCTTATGGGATCCGTCGTCAATTGTGCTCCAAAACGCGTCTTGCTATCTTGGGAGGGATCTCTTACATATGTTTCATTTCCATGTACTTCCCCAAGCGATGTGGGTTTGTAACGGCCCCACTTTCAACAACCGAATCCTCCGGCCCAACCCTCTGGGATCCGCGGAGTTTTCGTTGAACCCTCCGGCCCAACCCTCTGGGATCCGTGGAGTTTTAACCCATCTCCGACCCCAAACAATCGGGAACGCCTCTGAGGCGGAGAATGGGTGGTTCCAACACATATGTTGAAAGTCAGGTCGTCACAATCACCCCCCCTCGGGGGCCCAACGTCCTCGTTGGCCACATTTCCGGTTGGGTACAGGCTCTGATACCATTTGTAACGACCCCTCATCCCAGCAAGATATTGTCCGCTCCGGGGATTGGGTCGCAGCCCAATATCCTCCCCTCACGGCTTTGTTTGGCGAGAGCACTTCCCGGAAGGTCACCCAACCTGGAATTACTCCCGCCGAAGCACGCTTAACTTCGGAGTTCTTATGGGATCCGTCGTCAATTGTGCTCCAAAACGCGTCTTGCTATCTTGGGAGGGATCTCTTACATATGTTTCATTTCCATGTACTTCCCCAAGCGATGTGGGTTTGTAACGGCCCCACTTTCAACAACCGAATCCTCCGGCCCAACCCTCTGGGATCCGCGGAGTTTTCGTTGAACCCTCCGGCCCAACCCTCTGGGATCCGTGGAGTTTTAACCCATCTCCGACCCCAAACAATCGGGAACGCCTCTGAGGCGGAGAATGGGTGGTTCCAACACATATGTTGAAAGTCAGGTCGTCACAATCACCCCCCCTCGGGGGCCCAACGTCCTCGTTGGCCACATTTCCGGTTGGGTACAGGCTCTGATACCATTTGTAACGACCCCTCATCCCAGCAAGATATTGTCCGCTCCGGGGATTGGGTCGCAGCCCAATATCCTCCCCTCACGGCTTTGTTTGGCGAGAGCACTTCCCGGAAGGTCACCCAACCTGGAATTACTCCCGCCGAAGCACGCTTAACTTCGAAGTTCTTATGGGATCCGTCGTCAATTGTGCTCCAAAACGCGTCTTGCTATCTTGGGAGGGATCTCTTACATATGTTTCATTTCCATGTACTTCCCCAAGCGATGTGGGTTTGTAACGGCCCCACTTTCAACAACCGAATCCTCCGGCCCAACCCTCTGGGATCCGCGGAGTTTTCGTTGAACCCTCCGGCCCAACCCTCTGGGATCCGTGGAGTTTTAACCCATCTCCGACCCCAAACAATCGGGAACGCCTCTGAGGCGGAGAATGGGTGGTTCCAACACATATGTTGAAAGTCAGGTCGTCACAATCACCCCCCCTCGGGGGCCCAACGTCCTCGTTGGCCACATTTCCGGTTGGGTACAGGCTCTGATACCATTTGTAACGACCCCTCATCCCAGCAAGATATTGTCCGCTCCGGGGATTGGGTCGCAGCCCAATATCCTCCCCTCACGGCTTTGTTTGGCGAGAGCACTTCCCGGAAGGTCACCCAACCTGGAATTACTCCCGCCGAAGCACGCTTAACTTCGAAGTTCTTATGGGATCCGTCGTCAATTGTGCTCCAAAACGCGTCTTGCTATCTTGGGAGGGATCTCTTACATATGTTTCATTTCCATGTACTTCCCCAAGCGATGTGGGTTTGTAACGGCCCCACTTTCAACAACCGAATCCTCCGGCCCAACCCTCTGGGATCCGCGGAGTTTTCGTTGAACCCTCCGGCCCAACCCTCTGGGATCCGTGGAGTTTTAACCCATCTCCGACCCCAAACAATCGGGAACGCCTCTGAGGCGGAGAATGGGTGGTTCCAACACATATGTTGAAAGTCAGGTCGTCACAATCACCCCCCCTCGGGGGCCCAACGTCCTCGTTGGCCACATTTCCGGTTGGGTACAGGCTCTGATACCATTTGTAACGACCCCTCATCCCAGCAAGATATTGTCCGCTCCGGGGATTGGGTCGCAGCCCAATATCCTCCCCTCACGGCTTTGTTTGGCGAGAGCACTTCCCGGAAGGTCACCCAACCTGGAATTACTCCCGCCGAAGCACGCTTAACTTCGAAGTTCTTATGGGATCCGTCGTCAATTGTGCTCCAAAACGCGTCTTGCTATCTTGGGAGGGATCTCTTACATATGTTTCATTTCCATGTACTTCCCCAAGCGATGTGGGTTTGTAACGGCCCCACTTTCAACAACCGAATCCTCCGGCCCAACCCTCTGGGATCCGCAGAGTTTAACCCATCTCCGACCCCAAACAATCGGGAACGCCTCTGAGGCGGAGAATGGGTGGTTCCAACACATATGTTGAAAGTCAGGTCGTCACAATAGTCGTCCACGCTGTTCCTTAAAACAGTAGTCCAGTTCTGCAGTTGTCCACAGTACTCGCCCGTCGAGTAATTGTTTCAAGTATTTGGCTAAGTGTTAGTCGTCCATTCTGTCTGTTATTTTTAAATGTCCAAAGTTCATTTTGTCTTTCAATTTTGTCGTCCATTCTGCCTTTTATTTTAAACGTCCACGGTCACTGCCTTTTATTTTAAACGTCCACGGACTTCTGTTGTTTACTGTTTTTGTCTTTTATTTCAAATGTCCACGGAATTCAGTTGTCTATTGTTTTTGTCTTTTATTTCAAACGTCCACAGCTCCTGTTTGTCCACAGATTCTATCTTTGATTTTAAACGTCCACGGCTTCTGTTTGTCCACAGATCCTGTCTTTGATTTTAAACGTCCACGACTTCTGTTTGTCCACAGATCCTGTCTTTGATTTAAAACGTCCACGGCTTCTGTTTGTCCACAGATCCTGTCTTTGATTTTAAACGTCCACGGCTTCTGTTTGTCCACAGATCCTGTCTTTGATTTTAAACGTCCACGGCTTCTGTTTGTCCACAGATCCTGTCTTTGATTTTAAACGTCCACGGCTTCTGTTTGTCCACAGATCCTGTCTTTGATTTTAAACGTCCACGGCTTCTGTTTGTCCACAGATCCTGTCTTTGATTTTAAACGTCCACGGCTTCTGTTTGTCCACAGATCCTGTCTTTGATTTTAAACGTCCACGGCTTCTGTTTGTCCACAGATCCTGTCTTTGATTTTAAACGTCCACGGCTTCTGTTTGTCCACAGATCCTGTCTTTGATTATAAACGTCCACGACTTCTGTTTGTCCACAGATCCTGTCTTTGATTTAAAACGTCCACGGCTTCTGTTTGTCCATAGATTCTGTCTTTGATTTTAAACGTCCACGTCTTTTGTTTGTCCACAAATTCTGTCTTTGCTTTCAAACGTCCACGGCTTCTGATGTCCACAGTAAGTATTACACTGCACGACTTCAGTTTCTGTTTCCCATTTTAATAAGTTTTCCACTGCATGTTTGTCGTCCATTCTGCCTTCCAATTTCAGTCGTCCATTTTTGTTTCATGATTTTCTGTTTTCACGTCTTCATATTTAAGAGTTTTTTTTAAGTCGAAGGTTTTACATCCAAATGTCAGAATCCTGTTTAAGTCGAAGTCAAGTCTTGGTGAAAATCCCGGGAATTGTTTTTGTTCCTCCCTGCCTTCTGTCTTCCTATTTTCTTCTGCCAATTATTCCTGTAACCTAATTTTAACTTATCTTCCAGTCTTCAGTTCCAGAGAAGGTTTTCTCTGTGTAAAGTTTTAAAAGTTTCAAAAAAAAAAAATGTGTCACGTTTTAAATGTCTGGAGTGAGGCCCTTCAACCCCGATCGGGTTTGGAGGCGTCACAGTTATGGTATCAGAGTGAAAATCGGGTTTTAAAAGCGATTCTGTAAACTGTCTGACTACGCAATCTGCCACGTGAGATCGCTCCACCAACTGTAAGTGTTTAAGTTTATGTATCCGTTTTAGTTTATTAAGTTAAGTTCCTAATCATTTATAGGATTTACATAGAAATGGTGAGAGGACACCAAGGTGAGCCAAATGATAGGGGCGACGCCCTTGACTGTTTAACTGAGCTGGTCGGCGTTCAGTCTTGCATGATGGAGCGCATGATGGCTGATAATGGGAACATTAACCGTGCTAATGCTCCACGTGACTCTAGTGGAGAGAGATTTCGGCGACTCCAACTGCCTATGTTCGATGGATTATCAACAGATCCTACTCACGCCGAAGAATGGATCCGGCAGATCGAACGTATGTTAAACTATGCAGAAGTGGAGGAAAACAAGAAGGTGATATGTGCCTCATTCCATCTTACCAAAAATGCTGGATTTTGGTGGGACACGGTGCAATCATCTACCGTGGCATTGAGCTGGGAATGATTCAAAAGAATTTTCTACGAGAAATACTTCGACCGCAGTGTGAGGAAGGAGAAGACGATCGAATTCTCTCGACTGCGACAATTTGGAACGGTGGCCGAGTATGTTCAGAAGTTTGAGTCACTATCTCGATACGCACCTCATCTAGTGAACACCGATGAAAACAAGGTACACCAATTTAGTCAGGGTCTGAAGCTGGACCTCTTACGAGGGATTACAACCGGGGGATTTGACGAGGCCTTGTATACAAAGGTAGTGGCCAAGGCTTATCAGTTGGAAGCCTTAGAGGCGAAGTCTCAGAGATATAGAGATACATCAAAGAGAATCCTACTTGATGCCCTTCAACAGCAACAACAAAGGGGTCAGTTTGGGCAACCACAACGGCAACAGAACAGAGGTGTTAAGAGACCTAATGAGATTGCTGCTTATTAGGACAAGGGGTATGGGAGCTCCTCAGCTTTCTGTATGCCCGCATTGCCAGAGGAATCATACGAGGGAATGCAGACTCTTTACTGGCCGTTGCTTCCGATGCGACAAGGAGGGCCATCACGTTCAGGATTGCCCAATGCTCGACACGAGACCTAATCGAGCCGTGCCAGGGTTTTTGCAATGATAGAGGATGATGATGACACATAGCACACGGCGATCACAGGTACAATATTGATTTGTGATGCACTTGCTTATACTTTGTTGGACACGAGGGCCACACATTTGTTTGTGGCAATGGACTTTATGGGTAGGGAGAACTTATGTATTGTGCCGTCAGATCAACCGTACAGTGTCATGCTACCATCCGGAGAGTTTATGCACTCTGAGCAGGTAGTGCAGGGTGATATAGTGTCAGTTGGAGACAAGAAATCGTATGCCAATCTTATCATCATCGGTATGAAAGGATACGAGGTAATTGTGGGGATGGACTGACTGTTTAGACATCACGCCACCATCAACTGCAGGTCCGGGCTCGTGTCTTTTAAGCGCCCGAACGAGGTAGAGTTCTCCTATCAGGTAATACCAAAGAAACACAGTATGCCTGTTATATCCTCCTTGAAAGATCAACAGCTGATGAGGTCAGGATGTGTTGGATTTCTTGCCCACGTAATAGATGTTCAAAGACAAGGTGAAGCAGAACTACAAGATATCCCGGTGGTTCGAAACTTCTCAGAGGTATTTTTAGATGACTTACTGGGATTGCCACCGGATCACGAGATTGAGTTCGAGATTGAAGTATGTCCTGGTGCTGAACCGATATCAAAGAATCCGTATCGTATGGCGCCAATAGAGCTGAAGGAGTTGAAGACTCAACTAAAGGAATTGGTGGACAAGGGCTTCGTGCGCCCTAGTTTCTCTCCGTGGGGTGCTCCAATCCTATTTGTTAAGAAGAAGGATGAGTCCCTACGAATGTGTATTGACTACCGTGAGCTGAACAAGTTGACTATCAAGAATAAGTACCCGTTGCCAAGGATCGGTGATTTATTTGACCAGTTGCAAGGGGCTCGGGTATTCACAAAAATTGACTTGCGCTCCGGTTATTATCAATTGAAGGTCAGGGCCAGTGACGTTCTAAAGACCGTCTTCAGGACCCGATACGGGCACTATGAATTCTTAGTGATGTCGTTTGGGTTGACTAATGCCCATGCGGCATTTATGGACCTGATGAACAGGATATTCCAGGACTTCTTGGATAAATTTGTGATCGTCTTCATCGATGACATCCTGGTTTATTCCAGGAGTGAAGCCAAGCACGAGGAGCACTTGGCAATTGTACTATCAACTCTGAAACAACACCAATTATACGCTAAGCTGTCAAAGTGTGAATTCTGGTTGAGCAGGATTAACTTCTTAGGCCATGTGGTGTCTGCAAAAGGAGTGTCCGTGGATCCAGCCAAGATTCTGGCTGTGAAAGAATGGCCGAGACCGAGAAATGCCAGTGAGATACGGAGTTTTATCGGGTTAGCTGGTTATTACAGAAAGTTTATCAAGGGATTTTCTGTGATAACGAAGCCTATGACCAGCTTAACGAGGAAAGACATCAAGTTCAAGTGGTCTGAAGCTTGTGAAGTGAGTTTTCAGACACTTAAATAGAAGTTAACCTCCGCTCCTTTATTAGTATTGTCGGTCGAAGACGGCAAATTCAGTGTGTATTGTGACGCGTCAAAGGTTGTCCTGGGATGCGTATTGATGCAAGAAGGAAAAGTGATGGCGTATGCGTCCAGACAATTAAAGAACCACGAGCAAAACTACCCTACTCACGACCTTGAGTTAGCGGTAGTTGTTTTTGCGCTGAAGGTATGGAGACACCATTTGTATGGACAATCATGTGAGGTGTTTTCTGATCACAAAAGCTTGAAGTATATATTTACTTAGAAAGAATTAAACATGAGGCAACGACGGTGGCTCGAGTTTGTGAAAGACTATGACATCGAGATTAAATACCACCCGAGGAAAGCTAATGTGGTAGCCGATGCGTTGAGCAAGATGTCGGCTACTATGCAACCGACCTTGGCGGCCATATCAATGGCTTTGAGGACAGAAATTCAGAGGTTCGATTTGGAGGTAGTTTCTAAGCAATCGGCCGTGCTGGCAGATCTAACATTGCGGCCAACCATCTTGGACCGAATTAAAGTAGCCCAGAAGACGAATTCAAAGGAAATGGTTGATATAGTAAGCAAGTTGCCTATGGCCTCTTTCGATTTCAGTTATTCGGGAGATGATATTTTGAAGTTCAAAGATAGGTGGTACGTTCCGAGAGATGAAGAGCTACGAAAGGACATTTTATTAGAAGCCCACTCGTCTTCTTTCTCTGTGCACCCTGGAAGCACGAAGATGTATCAAGACTTGAAACTTCACTTCTAGTGGCCGAATATGAAAAACGATGTAGCCAAATATGTAGAGTCTTGCATGGTATGTCAACAAGTGAAGGCTGAACATCAACGACTAGGTGGAACACTTCAGCCTCTCCCGATCCCTGAATGGAAGTGAGAGAACATCACTATGGACTTCGTTGTTGGCCTACTGAGGACGGCAAAGGGCCATAACAGCATATGGGTCATTGTGAATAGACTGACGAAGTCGGCCCACTTTGTACCTGTGAAGACGACATTCTCTATGGATCAGTATGCAGAGTTATATATTAACGAGATTATTAAGCTGCATGGTATTCCGAGGTCGATCGTCTCAGACTAGGATCCTAGGTTCACTTCCAGGTTTTGGAGAAGCTTTCAAAACTCCTTGGGTACAAAGTTAAATTTCAGCACTGCATTTCATCCACAAACTGACGGACAATCCAAGAGAACGATTCAGATACTGGAAGATATGTTAAGGTCGTGCGTGTTGGAATTTCATGCTCCTTGGAGTAAATATTTGCCGCTTGTGGAGTTTGCTTACAACAATAGCTACCAGGCTATGATCGGTATGGCCCCATATGAAGCTCTTTATGGCCAAAAATGCAGATCTCCATTATGTTGGGATGAAGTTGGAGAATCCAGACTTGTCAGCCCCGAGTTATTACAGCAGAAGTCTGAGGTGATTGCTACTATCAAACAGCAAATTGATACTGCTCAGAGTCAACAGAAGAGTTACTCGGACTGGAGACATAGAGACTTGGAGTTCGCTGAAGGCGATGAAGTATTCCTGAAGGTGTCGTCTTTCAAGGGCGTGACGAGATTTTGTAAGAAAGGGAAGCTCAGTCCAAGGTTTATTGGGCCATTTCCCATCTTAAAGAGAGTAGGAAGCATGGCTTACAAACTGCAGCTGCCAGCATCCATGAATGGAGTTCACAACGTCTTTCACATTTCGTTGCTGAGAAAATGTGTGCGAGATCCTACTCAGATCGTGGAACCGGTCGACATAGATATCATGCCGACGCTGACGTATGAAGAAAGGCCTATAAAGATTTTGGACTCCTCACTCAAGGTGTTGCACAACAGAGTGGTCCCATTGGTGAAAGTTTTATGACGCAATCATAACGTGGAGGAAGCCACTTGGGAAAGACAACAGGATGTTAGGGCCCAATATCCGGAGCTATTTGCTTAAGTAAATTTTGGGGATAAAATTCTGTTTAGGTGGGTGAGATGTAACACCCGGCATTTTTGCCTATATAAATATTCCCCGAATCATTAAGCAGAATTAATTTGATATTAATACAATGAATGTTTTGTTGGAAAACAAATCGACGGAGCTTATATTGAATTGAATAATGGGATAAAAACCAAACTAATGTGTAACTAAACTAAACAAAACCATTAGTTAGAGATGCATGGAGGCGCAATTTAAGAAGGAATTAAGGTTGGTGGGAGGAAGCCAATGAATGGCTGCCAAGTGTTCAACTTGTTGAACAAGATATGTTCTTTCTCCTACATCAACTCATCAGCTTGAGGCACAAAGTCCTCATCTGGAGGATCCATACCTACAACAGGGAGTTCAACTATGAGCCTAGAGCTCAGTAAGAACATGAAATGCAGTGATGCATATGCTGTTCACGAACATTTTCAAACACATGAACATTACGTTACATTACATTACGTTTCACTGGACATGAAGGTATAAGTGGGAAGAAGAGCTTTCGCAATAGGAGTACATGCCACAACAGGACATAACAGGAGTACATGACAGGATGCCAGTCCTCGTCCACACTTAACCATACATTACTTTCACATTTTTAACTTTCATAACTTCAAATCTGGTGTTGAAAAACATTTACATGGTTTTTCCAGAAAACGTGTATGCATGAACAGATACGGTGCTTAAACTCAACATATACAGGCGACAGAATAAAAACAAACATGAAACAGAACACACAGAACACGTTTAGATTATAGCATAACCTACGACCTAACTACCCGAACAAAAACCTAGTGCCTCCATGCTGTAGGGCCTTAAGGGCCAACTTATACGCATGAACTTACCTTTTGTCCGAAATGTAGCAAGCTTTGTAAGCACGACTACTGTGGTTCGCGAACCTATAGCATGCAAAATCAGGCATTAACCTAAACTTCAAAAAACTAACATTTGACTTGTCCATACTTACTAACTAGCTTAGAAGATTACCTTAGGTAGAGAAAAATGGAGAAAATAGGAAAAAGGTTGAGGTTAAAATCGTCGTTGGTCGCCTGGAAGAAAGAAACAGAGAGGAGAATGAAAGATGAGAAGGGTTTCACGTAGGAGGAAGAACATATCTTGTTCAACAAGTTGAACACTTGGCAGCCATTCATTGGCTTCCTCCCACCAACCTTAATTCCTTCCTAAATTGCCCCTCCATGCATCTCTAACTAATGGTTTTGTTTAGTTTAGTTACACATTAGTTTGGGTTTTATCCCATTATTCAATTCAATATAAGCTCCGTCGATTTGTTTTCCAACAAAACATTCATTGTATTAATATCAAATTAATTCCGCTTAATGATTCGGAGAATAATTACATTGAAAAAAATGCCGGGTGTTACATCCCACCCACCTTAACAAAATTTTGTCCCCAAAATTTACTTAAGTGAATAGCTCCGAATATTGGGCCCTAACATCCTGTTGTCTTTTCCAAGTGGCTTCCTCCACGTTATGATTGCGGCATAAAACTTTTATCAATGGGACCACTCTGTTGCGCAACACCTTGAGTGAGGAGTCCAAAATCTATATTGGCCTTTCTTCATATGTCAGCGTCGGCATGATATCAAAGTCCGCCTGTTCCACGATCTGAGTTGGATCTCGTACACACTTTCTCAGCATCGAAACATGAAAAACATTGTGAACCCCATCCATAGACGCTGGCAATTGTAGTCTGTAAGCCATGCTCCCAACTCTCTTCACAATGGGAAATGGCCCCACATACCTTGGACTGAGTTTCCCTTTCTTACCAAATCTCATCACGCCCTTGAAAGGCGACACCTTCAGGAATACTTCATCGCCTTCAGCGAACTCCAAGTCTCTCTGTCTCCGATCCGCGTAACTTTTCTGTCGACTCTGAGTAGTATTGATTCGCTGTTTGATAGTAGCAATCACCTCAGACATCTGCTGTAATAACTCGAGGCCGAAAAGTCTGGATTCTCCAACTTCATCCCAACATAATAAAGATCTGCATTTTCGGCCATAAAGAGTTTCATATGGAGCCATACTAATCGTAGCCTGGTAGCTATTGTTGTAAGCGAACTCCACAAGCGGCAAATATTTACTCCAAGGAGCATGAAATTCCAGCATGCACGATCTTAACATATCTTCCAGTCTCTGAATCGGTCTCTCTGATTGTCTGTCAGTTTGTGGATAAAATGCAGTGCTGAAATTTAACTTGGTACCCAAGGAGTTTTGCAAGCTTTTCCAGAACCTCGACGTGAATCTAGGGTCCCGGTCAGATACAATTGATACTGGTACCCCATCCAGCTTGATGATCTCACTTATGTATAATTCTACATACTGGTCCATAGAGAATGTCGTCCTCAAAGGTAGAAAATGGACCGACTTTGTTAGTCTGTCCACAATGACCCATATGCTGTTATGGCCCCTAGCCGTCCTCGGTAGGCAAACAACGAAGTCCATAGTGATGTTCTCCCACTTCCATTCAGGGATCGGAAAAGGCTGAAGTGTTCCATGTAACACCCATGGCATTTTCGTAAATAAAGCCAATTGAGCCGTTTCACGAACGAAAAGTTCTATTGGAACTCTATGAATGAATTAGCGTCTCTGGAGGAATAAGAAAATTTTTGGAGAGGTAACGATGGTTTTACGAGTTTTGACATTTCTCGTAATATAAAAGTATTTCAGTAAATAGAGCGAACGAGGTCCGTTTTGTAAACAGAGAGTTTTAATAGGACCCTTATGATTAATATGAATTTTAGGAGAAATATGGTAATTTCGGGAATTCAAACCAGTAGTGCAATGCTCGAGTTTCCATTTTTAACCTTGTAGCATTTTAATTCGTAGAAATAGTAAATTAAGTCCGTTTGACGAACGAAAAGTTTTATTAGAGCCCTAGGGATAAGTCGGAGTTATTGGTGAAATAAGGAGATTTGGAGAAACCGAACCAATAGACAAACAATGAGATAAACAGGAAATAAGGTAGAGGGGCAAATTTGTCATTTGACAAGTTTAATTCCATTAAATAGCAAAAACCCTTCTTCCCTCCCCTCATTTCTTCTTCCCCACGAATGCCAGAACACTTTGGCGATTTTCTTCTCCATGCGACGTTTCTTCTTCAATGCTGGTGATTCTTCCTATGATCTTCAACGTTTCTTTACGTTTCCTTCTCCAAACAACGTTCTAGGTACGATTCCATAGTTTTCCGGTGTTAGTTCTCGATTTTAGGTTGTTCAACGATTAGGGTTTTGTTAGGTTTCGTTGGAAATGGTTGGGCTTTGTTAGAAAAGATTTGATAACACCCTATTTGTGATTATTGAGGGTTATTGGTTTAAATAATGGATGCGTTTGGTAATAGGTTAGAAAAATCAGTTTTGAAGAGCTTGGAGAACTCCATTAATGGAGGATTATGAATTGTGAGCGTAAGTTGTTCGACAAAATGCCTGAGAGAAGTTTATTAGAATTTTAGGAAATTTCTTTTAGTTAAGAGTTTCGTTAGTTTACGAGAATTCCTTGTTTAGGCTCAGTTTTAACAAAGAAAACTGTGAAATGTGCTAGGTGGACAAGGCTCACGGATGACACCCGGATTATTAAGGACGACATGTAAGTTCTCGTGACTTACTGTGCCCGATTGGCCTACACTATATGTCGAGTTTTTGTTGTTGAGGATTGTTGGTGCATTGAATGTGTTTTGTGGTTTTGATGGGTAGTTTAGGTTTAGTTTGTTATATAGGTTTGTATTGCGATGTTTTGATGATATTCTCAATATGTACGTTTATATTACGTATTGAACTGTTCATGCATCATAGTT
Organism: Begonia masoniana; assembly: GCA_022432975.1. Taxonomy (NCBI): domain Eukaryota; kingdom Viridiplantae; phylum Streptophyta; class Magnoliopsida; order Cucurbitales; family Begoniaceae; genus Begonia; species Begonia masoniana. The sequence goes on along the minus strand of CM039505.1, from coordinate 8,837,247 downwards.
TTCAAAATGCCATGAAAATGAATTTACGCATTGATTTCAAAGAAAAGGAATTGCATGCATGTGGCAAGTAAAGTATCATAGTAAACAACGCATAGTGGTTATTTGGAGAGAGGTTCAGACCTGGCGTTCCGTGGTGAGCGGGTCTCCCTCCTTTCAGATGGTGTGGGCTATCTACCCGCTTAATGTGCCCTATCCATCTGACTGAGAAAGCCCCCGGTAACCAAGACTGACACGTACTTAAATGAAATGACATGGATGGCTTTCATTGAGCATACATGATCATGCATAGGCATTTACGTAGAATTTACTGAGATCTTTAGCTCATAGTTGTCTGTATGGTGTAGGTGATCTTGAAATAGGTGAGAAAGATATTCTTCCGCCCCACATATGAACCGGTTGGCGAATGGTGCCCGTGGGAGTACGTTGGTCAGTCGATGCGCGTTTTGACCCGTGGGGATATAGGTAAATGTTTTGGGGATTTTAATTGATAAAAACGTAGGAAAATTGTATAGTTGAAACAATTTTAGGATGCTTGGTTTCTAGATAGTTTAATATTGGATGTGAGCGATAGAAGTGTTGAGCGGTGGATGTGAGCGATAGAAGTGTTGAGCGGTGGATGTGAGCGATAGAAGTGTTGAGCGGTGGATGTGAGCGATAGAAGTGTTGAGCGGTGGATGTGAGCGATAGAAGTGTTGAGCGGTGGATGTGAGCGATAGAAGTGTTGAGCGGTGGATGTGAGCGATAGAAGTGTTGAGCGGTGGATGTGAGCGATAGAAGTGTTGAGCGGTGGATGTGAGCGATAGAAGTGTTGAGCGGTGGATGTGAGCGATAGAAGTGTTGAGCGGTGGATGTGAGCGATAGAAGTGTTGAGCGGTGGATGTGAGCGATAGAAGTGTTGAGCGGTGGATGTGAGCGATAGAAGTGTTGAGCGGTGGATGTGAGCGATAGAAGTGTTGAGCGGTGGATGTGAGCGATAGAAGTGTTGAGCGGTGGATGTGAGCGATAGAAGTGTTGAGCGGTGGATGTGAGCGATAGAAGTGTTGAGCGGTGGATGTGAGCGATAGAAGTGTTGAGCGGTGGATGTGAGCGATAGAAGTGTTGAGCGGTGGATGTGAGCGATAGAAGTGTTGAGCGGTGGATGTGAGCGATAGAAGTGTTGAGCGGTGGATGTGAGCGATAGAAGTGTTGAGCGGTGGATGTGAGCGATAGAAGTGTTGAGCGGTGGATGTGAGCGATAGAAGTGTTGAGCGGTGGATGTGAGCGATAGAAGTGTTGAGCGGTGGATGTGAGCGATAGAAGTGTTGAGCGGTGGATGTGAGCGATAGAAGTGTTGAGCGGTGGATGTGAGCGATAGAAGTGTTGAGCGGTGGATGTGAGCGATAGAAGTGTTGAGCGGTGGATGTGAGCGATAGAAGTGTTGAGCGGTGGATGTGAGCGATAGAAGTGTTGAGCGGTGGATGTGAGCGATAGAAGTGTTGAGCGGTGGATGTGAGCGATAGAAGTGTTGAGCGGTGGATGTGAGCGATAGAAGTGTTGAGCGGTGGATGTGAGCGATAGAAGTGTTGAGCGGTGGATGTGAGCGATAGAAGTGTTGAGCGGTGGATGTGAGCGATAGAAGTGTTGAGCGGTGGATGTGAGCGATAGAAGTGTTGAGCGGTGGATGTGAGCGATAGAAGTGTTGAGCGGTGGATGTGAGCGATAGAAGTGTTGAGCGGTGGATGTGAGCGATAGAAGTGTTGAGCGGTGGATGTGAGCGATAGAAGTGTTGAGCGGTGGATGTGAGCGATAGAAGTGTTGAGCGGTGGATGTGAGCGATAGAAGTGTTGAGCGGTGGATGTGAGCGATAGAAGTGTTGAGCGGTGGATGTGAGCGATAGAAGTGTTGAGCGGTGGATGTGAGCGATAGAAGTGTTGAGCGGTGGATGTGAGCGATAGAAGTGTTGAGCGGTGGATGTGAGCGATAGAAGTGTTGAGCGGTGGATGTGAGCGATAGAAGTGTTGAGCGGTGGATGTGAGCGATAGAAGTGTTGAGCGGTGGATGTGAGCGATAGAAGTGTTGAGCGGTGGATGTGAGCGATAGAAGTGTTGAGCGGTGGATGTGAGCGATAGAAGTGTTGAGCGGTGGATGTGAGCGATAGAAGTGTTGAGCGGTGGATGTGAGCGATAGAAGTGTTGAGCGGTGGATGTGAGCGATAGAAGTGTTGAGCGGTGGATGTGATCAGCGGTGGATGTGAGCGATAGAAGTGTTGAGCGGTGGATGTGAGCGATAGAAGTGTTGAGCGGTGGATGTGAGCGATAGAAGTGTTGAGCGGTGGATGTGAGCGATAGAAGTGTTGAGCGGTGGATGTGAGCGATAGAAGTGTTGAGCGGTGGATGTGAGCGATAGAAGTGTTGAGCGGTGGATGTGAGCGATAGAAGTGTTGAGCGGTGGATGTGAGCGATAGAAGTGTTGAGCGGTGGATGTGAGCGATAGAAGTGTTGAGCGGTGGATGTGATCAGCGGTGGATGTGAGCGATAGAAGTGTTGAGCGGTGGATGTGATCAGCGGTGGATGTTGCTTGGTCAAAGTCAATCGGTAGATGTGTTAGGTTACTGTTGAGCGGTGGATGTTGCTTGGTCAAAGTCAATCGGTAGATGTGTTAGGTTACTGTTGAGCGGTGGACGTGATCAGTAGTGGATGTTGCCCGTGGTTAAATGATTTTTTTTTTTTTTTTTTTTTTTTTTTTTTTTTTTTTTTTTTTTTTTTTTTTTTTTTTTTTTTTTTTTTTTTTTTTTTTTTTTTTTTTTTTTTTTTTTTTTTTTTTTTTTTTTTTTTTTTTTTTTTTTTTTTTTTTTTTTTTTTTTTTTTTTTTTTTTTTTTTTTTTTTTTTTTTTTTTTTTTTTTTTTTTTTTTTTTTTTTTTTTTTTTTTTTTTTTTTTTTTTTTTTTTTTTTTTTTTTTTTTTTTTTTTTTTTTTTTTTTTTTTTTTTTTTTTTTTTTTTTTTTTTTTTTTTTTTTTTTTTTTTTTTTTTTTTTTTTTTTTTTTTTTTTTTTTTTTTTTTTTTTTTTTTTTTTTTTTTTTTTTTTTTTTTTTTTTTTTTTTTTTTTTTTTTTTTTTTTTTTTTTTTTTTTTTTTTTTTTTTTTTTTTTTTTTTTTTTTTTTTTTTTTTTTTTTTTTTTTTTTTTTTTTTTTTTTTTTTTTTTTTTTTTTTTTTTTTTTTTTTTTTTTTTTTTTTTTTTTTTTTTTTTTTTTTTTTTTTTTTTTTTTTTTTTTTTTTTTTTTTTTTTTTTTTTTTTTTTTTTTTTTTTTTTTTTTTTTTTTTTTTTTTTTTTTTTTTTTTTTTTTTTTTTTTTTTTTTTTTTTTTTTTTTTTTTTTTTTTTTTTTTTTTTTTTTTTTTTTTTTTTTTTTTTTTTTTTTTTTTTTTTTTTTTTTTTTTTTTTTTTTTTTTTTTTTTTTTTTTTTTTTTTTTTTTTTTTTTTTTTTTTTTTTTTTTTTTTTTTTTTTTTTTTTTTTTTTTTTTTTTTTTTTTTTTTTTTTTTTTTTTTTTTTTTTTTTTTTTTTTTTTTTTTTTTTTTTTTTTTTTTTTTTTTTTTTTTTTTTTTTTTTTTTTTTTTTTTTTTTTTTTTTTTTTTTTTTTTTTTTTTTTTTTTTTTTTTTTTTTTTTTTTTTTTTTTTTTTTTTTTTTTTTTTTTTTTTTTTTTTTTTTTTTTTTTTTTTTTTTTTTTTTTTTTTTTTTTTTTTTTTTTTTTTTTTTTTTTTTTTTTTTTTTTTTTTTTTTTTTTTTTTTTTTTTTTTTTTTTTTTTTTTTTTTTTTTTTTTTTTTTTTTTTTTTTTTTTTTTTTTTTTTTTTTTTTTTTTTTTTTTTTTTTTTTTTTTTTTTTTTTTTTTTTTTTTTTTTTTTTTTTTTTTTTTTTTTTTTTTTTTTTTTTTTTTTTTTTTTTTTTTTTTTTTTTTTTTTTTTTTTTTTTTTTTTTTTTTTTTTTTTTTTTTTTTTTTTTTTTTTTTTTTTTTTTTTTTTTTTTTTTTTTTTTTTTTTTTTTTTTTTTAAATATGGTTCAACGGGTATACTTTGATTTAATGATTTAACGAAGGGGGTTCACTTGAGAATGTTTTAAAAAAAAAAAATTCACGAGAATTTAGGGGTTAAGTTTAAGGGTCGTTACATTCCACCTAGTCGTTGATGTTCAGCCTTCACTTGTTGACATACCATGCAAGACTCCACATATTTGGCCACATCATTTTTCATATTCGGCCACCAGAAGTGAAGTTTTGAGTCTTGATACATCTTCGTGCTTCCAGGGTGCACAGAGAAAGAAGACGAGTGGGCTTCCGATAAAATGTCCTTTTGTAGCTATTCATCTCTCGAAACGTACCACCTATCTTTGAACTTCAGAATACCATCTCCTGAATAGCTGAACTCGGAAGAGGCCATAGGCAACTTGCTTACTATATCAGCCATCTCCTTCGAATTGATCTTCTGGGCTTCCTTAATTCGGTCTAGAATGGTTGGCCGTAATATTAGATCTGCCAACACGGCCGATAGCTTAGAAACTACCTCCAAATCTAACCTCTGAATTTCTGTCCTCAAAGGCATTGATATGGCCGCAAAGGTAGGTTGCATAGTAGCCGGCATCCTGCTCAACGCATCGGCTACCACATTAGCTTTCCCCGGGTGGTATTTAATCTTGATGTGAGCGATAGAAGTGTTGAGCGGTGGATGTGAGCGATAGAAGTGTTGAGCGGTGGATGTGAGCGATAGAAGTGTTGAGCGGTGGATGTGAGCGATAGAAGTGTTGAGCGGTGGATGTTGCTTGGTCAAAGTCAATCGGTAGATGTGTTAGGTTAATGTTGGGGGGGGGGGGGGGGGGGGGGGGGGGGGGGGGGGGGGGGGGGGGGGGGGGGGGGGGGGGGGGGGGGGGGGGGGGGGGGGGGGGGGGGGGGGGGGGGGGGGGGGGGGGGGGGGGGGGGGGGGGGGGGGGGGGGGGGGGGGGGGGGGGGGGGGGGGGGGGGGGGGGGGGGGGGGGGGGGGGGGGGGGGGGGGGGGGGGGGGGGGGGGGGGGGGGGGGGGGGGGGGGGGGGGGGGGGGGGGGGGGGGGGGGGGGGGGGGGGGGGGGGGGGGGGGGGGGGGGGGGGGGGGGGGGGGGGGGGGGGGGGGGGGGGGGGGGGGGGGGGGGGGGGGGGGGGGGGGGGGGGGGGGGGGGGGGGGGGGGGGGGGGGGGGGGGGGGGGGGGGGGGGGGGGGGGGGGGGGGGGGGGGGGGGGGGGGGGGGGGGGGGGGGGGGGGGGGGGGGGGGGGGGGGGGGGGGGGGGGGGGGGGGGGGGGGGGGGGGGGGGGGGGGGGGGGGGGGGGGGGGGGGGGGGGGGGGGGGGGGGGGGGGGGGGGGGGGGGGGGGGGGGGGGGGGGGGGGGGGGGGGGGGGGGGGGGGGGGGGGGGGGGGGGGGGGGGGGGGGGGGGGGGGGGGGGGGGGGGGGGGGGGGGGGGGGGGGGGGGGGGGGGGGGGGGGGGGGGGGGGGGGGGGGGGGGGGGGGGGGGGGGGGGGGGGGGGGGGGGGGGGGGGGGGGGGGGGGGGGGGGGGGGGGGGGGGGGGGGGGGGGGGGGGGGGGGGGGGGGGGGGGGGGGGGGGGGGGGGGGGGGGGGGGGGGGGGGGGGGGGGGGGGGGGGGGGGGGGGGGGGGGGGGGGGGGGGGGGGGGGGGGGGGGGGGGGGGGGGGGGGGGGGGGGGGGGGGGGGGGGGGGGGGGGGGGGGGGGGGGGGGGGGGGGGGGGGGGGGGGGGGGGGGGGGGGGGGGGGGGGGGGGGGGGGGGGGGGGGGGGGGGGGGGGGGGGGGGGGGGGGGGGGGGGGGGGGGGGGGGGGGGGGGGGGGGGGGGGGGGGGGGGGGGGGGGGGGGGGGGGGGGGGGGGGGGGGGGGGGGGGGGGGGGGGGGGGGGGGGGGGGGGGGGGGGGGGGGGGGGGGGGGGGGGGGGGGGGGGGGGGGGGGGGGGGGGGGGGGGGGGGGGGGGGGGGGGGGGGGGGGGGGGGGGGGGGGGGGGGGGGGGGGGGGGGGGGGGGGGGGGGGGGGGGGGGGGGGGGGGGGGGGGGGGGGGGGGGGGGGGGGGGGGGGGGGGGGGGGGGGGGGGGGGGGGGGGGGGGGGGGGGGGGGGGGGGGGGGGGGGGGGGGGGGGGGGGGGGGGGGGGGGGGGGGGGGGGGGGGGGGGGGGGGGGGGGGGGGGGGGGGGGGGGGGGGGGGGGGGGGGGGGGGGGGGGGGGGGGGGGGGGGGGGGGGGGGGGGGGGGGGGGGGGGGGGGGGGGGGGGGGGGGGGGGGGGGGCTCCGGGGGGGGGGGGGGGGTTGAAGTTAATCCTGCTCAACCAGAATTCACACTTCGACAGTTTGGCATACAATCGATGCTGTTTTAGAGTTGATAGTACAATTGCCAAGTGCTCCTCGTGCTCGGCTTCACTCCTGGAAAAAACCAGGATGTCATCGATGAAGACGATCACAAATTTATCCAAGAAGTCCTGGAATATCATGTTCATCAGGTCCATAAATGCAGCAGGGGCATTAGTCAACCCAAACGACATCACTAAGAATTCATAGTGCCCATATTGGGTCCTGAAGGCAGTCTTTGGAATATCACTGGCTCTGACCTTCAATTGATAATAACCGTAGCGCAAGTCAATTTTTGAGAATACCCGAGCCCCTTGCAGCTGGTCAAATAAATCATCGATCCTTGGCAAAGGGTACTTATTCTTGATAGTCAACCTGTTCAGCTCACGGTAGTCAATACACATACGTAGGGACCCATCCTTCTTCTTAACAAATAACACTGGAGCACTCCACGGAAAGAAACTAGGTCACACAAAGCCCTTGTCCACTAATTCTTTTAGCTGAGTCTTCAACTCCTTCAGCTCTATTGGCGCCATACGGTACGGATTCTTCGATACCGGTTCAGCACCAGGACATACTTCAATCTCGAACTCAATCTCGCGATCCGGTGGCAATCCCGGTAAGTCATCTAAAAAAACCTCTGAGAAGTTTCGAACCACCGGGATACCTTGTAGTTCTGCCTCACCTTGCCTTTGAACATCTATTACGTGGGCAAAAAATCCGACACATCCTGACTTCATCAGCTGTTGAGCTTTCAAGGAGGATATAACAAGCATACTGTGTTTCTTTGGTATTGCCTGATAAGAGAACTCTACCTCGTTCGGGCGCTTAAAAGACATGAGCTCGGACCTACAGTTGACGGTGGCATGATGTCTAAACAGCCAGTCCATCCCCAGAATTACCTCGTATCCTTTCATACCGATGATGATAAGATTGGCATACAATTTCTGGTCTCCAACTGACACTATATCACCCTGCACTGCCTGCTCGGAGTGCATAAACTCTCCGGATGGTAGCATGACACTGTAGGGTTGATCTGACAGCATAATACATAAGTTCTTCCTACCCACAAAGTCCATTGCCAGAAATGAACTGTTCACCGGTGGATGTGAACTACAGACAGAAATGAACTGTTCACCGGTGGATGTGAACTACAGACAGAAATGAACTGTTCACCGGTGGATGTGAACTACAGACAGAAATGAACTGTTCACCGGTGGATGTGAACTACAGACAGAAATGAACTGTTCACCGGTGGATGTGAACTACAGACAGAAATGAACTGTTCACCGGTGGATGTGAACTACAGACAGAAATGAACTGTTCACCGGTGGATGTGAACTACAGACAGAAATGAACTGTTCACCGGTGGATGTGAACTACAGACAGAAATGAACTGTTCACCGGTGGATGTGAACTACAGACAGAAATGAACTGTTCACCGGTGGATGTGAACTACAGACAGAAATGAACTGTTCACCGGTGGATGTGAACTACAGACAGAAATGAACTGTTCACCGGTGGATGTGAACTACAGACAGAAATGAACTGTTCACCGGTGGATGTGAACTACAGACAGAAATGAACTGTTCACCGGTGGATGTGAACTACAGACAGAAATGAACTGTTCACCGGTGGATGTGAACTACAGACAGAAATGAACTGTTCACCGGTGGATGTGAACTACAGACAGAAATGAACTGTTCACCGGTGGATGTGAACTACAGACAGAAATGAACTGTTCACCGGTGGATGTGAACTACAGACAGAAATGAACTGTTCACCGGTGGATGTGAACTACAGACAGAAATGAACTGTTCACCGGTGGATGTGAACTACAGACAGAAATGAACTGTTCACCGGTGGATGTGAACTACAGACAGAAATGAACTGTTCACCGGTGGATGTGAACTACAGACAGAAATGAACTGTTCACCGGTGGATGTGAACTACAGACAGAAATGAACTGTTCACCGGTGGATGTGAACTACAGACAGAAATGAACTGTTCACCGGTGGATGTGAACTACAGACAGAAATGAACTGTTCACCGGTGGATGTGAACTACAGACAGAAATGAACTGTTCACCGGTGGATGTGAACTACAGACAGAAATGAACTGTTCACCGGTGGATGTGAACTACAGACAGAAATGAACTGTTCACCGGTGGATGTGAACTACAGACAGAAATGAACTGTTCACCGGTGGATGTGAACTACAGACAGAAATGAACTGTTCACCGGTGGATGTGAACTACAGACAGAAATGAACTGTTCACCGGTGGATGTGAACTACAGACAGAAATGAACTGTTCACCGGTGGATGTGAACTACAGACAGAAATGAACTGTTCACCGGTGGATGTGAACTACAGACAGAAATGAACTGTTCACCGGTGGATGTGAACTACAGACAGAAATGAACTGTTCACCGGTGGATGTGAACTACAGACAGAAATGAACTGTTCACCGGTGGATGTGAACTACAGACAGAAATGAACTGTTCACCGGTGGATGTGAACTACAGACAGAAATGAACTGTTCACCGGTGGATGTGAACTACAGACAGAAATGAACTGTTCACCGGTGGATGTGAACTACAGACAGAAATGAACTGTTCACCGGTGGATGTGAACTACAGACAGAAATGAACTGTTCACCGGTGGATGTGAACTACAGACAGAAATGAACTGTTCACCGGTGGATGTGAACTACAGACAGAAATGAACTGTTCACCGGTGGATGTGAACTACAGACAGAAATGAACTGTTCACCGGTGGATGTGAACTACAGACAGAAATGAACTGTTCACCGGTGGATGTGAACTACAGACAGAAATGAACTGTTCACCGGTGGATGTGAACTACAGACAGAAATGAACTGTTCACCGGTGGATGTGAACTACAGACAGAAATGAACTGTTCACCGGTGGATGTGAACTACAGACAGAAATGAACTGTTCACCGGTGGATGTGAACTACAGACAGAAATGAACTGTTCACCGGTGGATGTGAACTACAGACAGAAATGAACTGTTCACCGGTGGATGTGAACTACAGACAGAAATGAACTGTTCACCGGTGGATGTGAACTACAGACAGAAATGAACTGTTCACCGGTGGATGTGAACTACAGACAGAAATGAACTGTTCACCGGTGGATGTGAACTACAGACAGAAATGAACTGTTCACCGGTGGATGTGAACTACAGACAGAAATGAACTGTTCACCGGTGGATGTGAACTACAGACAGAAATGAACTGTTCACCGGTGGATGTGAACTACAGACAGAAATGAACTGTTCACCGGTGGATGTGAACTACAGACAGAAATGAACTGTTCACCGGTGGATGTGAACTACAGACAGAAATGAACTGTTCACCGGTGGATGTGAACTACAGACAGAAATGAACTGTTCACCGGTGGATGTGAACTACAGACAGAAATGAACTGTTCACCGGTGGATGTGAACTACAGACAGAAATGAACTGTTCACCGGTGGATGTGAACTACAGACAGAAATGAACTGTTCACCGGTGGATGTGAACTACAGACAGAAATGAACTGTTCACCGGTGGATGTGAACTACAGACAGAAATGAACTGTTCACCGGTGGATGTGAACTACAGACAGAAATGAACTGTTCACCGGTGGATGTGAACTACAGACAGAAATGAACTGTTCACCGGTGGATGTGAACTACAGACAGAAATGAACTGTTCACCGGTGGATGTGAACTACAGACAGAAATGAACTGTTCACCGGTGGATGTGAACTACAGACAGAAATGAACTGTTCACCGGTGGAAGTGAACTACAGACAGAAATGAACTGTTCACCGGTGGAAGGGAACTACAGACAGAAATGAACTGTTCACCGGTGGAAATGAACTACAGACAGAAATGAACTGTTCACCGGTGGATGTGAACTACAGACAGAAATGAACTGTTCACCGGTGGATGTGATTTTAAAGGCAGCAGTAGATGTGATTTTTAAAGCAGCGGTGGATGTGCTTTTAAAGGCAGAATTGACAACATTTAACAGGGAGCATCAAACAGAAGGCCTAAAAAGTTTCAGACCCTCAAAACCCTATTCAAAGCAAAGTTGTAAAACATATTTTATAAATAACAAATTCAAGAAAACAAACTGCATGGATAGCTCTAGAATTCGAGACCATCCTTGCATAACTTAAAGAGGAAGAACCCTAGTAGTTCCAGAATGTTTTCAACACATTTCAAAACATATATACAACTGTCAAATACAGAGGTTTTTAGACATCAATACAGGACTAAACCTACAGAACTGAACCTACACTTCAAATGTTTTAAAACTGCAAAAGGTGATACAGAACTTGACATAACTTCAGAAAATACATTCTCACAGGAAATACATTTGTCTGACTGCAGCAACCACCCCATGAGCTCATCCCGCTAACTACATCAACTCATCATCTTGAGGCACAATGTCCTCATCTGGAGGATCCATACCTACAATAGGGAGTTCAACTATGAGCCTAAAGCTCAGTAAGAACATACAATGCAAAATGATACACGTGCTATGCATGAACATTTTCAAATACATGAACATTACGTTACATTACATTACATTTCACTGGACATGAAGGTATAGGTGGGAAGAAAAGCTGGCGCAACAGGAGTACATGCCACAATATGACATAACAGGAGTACATGACAGGATGCCAGTCCTCGTCCACACTTAACCATACATTTTATTACAGGTTTTATCTTACTTAACTTCAAACCGTGTGCAGAAAACATTTTCAAATACATGAACATTACGTTACATTACATTACATTTCACTGGACATGAAGGTATAAGTGAGAAGAAAAGCTGGCGCAACAGAAGTACATGACAGGATGCCAGTCCTCGTCCACACTTAACCATACATTTTATTACAGGTTTTATCTTACTTAACTTCAAACCGTGTGCAGAAAACATTTTCATGACTTTAAGAGAAAACGTGTATGCATGAACATTCATAGACAGGCGACAGAATAATAAGCAGGATAAAAACAGAACACACTTAACCTAAAACGTAACCTATGGTTTAACTACCCGCTAGAAATCCTGACAACATAAAACCTAGTACCTCCGTATTGTAGGGCCTTAAGGGCCAAACCTATACGTATGAACTTATCTTTTGCCGCAGAGTTGCAAGTCTTGAACGTCTCAGTTATACATGGACCTAAAACTTTCACCAATGGGACTACCTTGTTGCGCAACACCTTGAGTGAAGTATCCAATATCTATATGGGCCTTTCTTCATATGTCAGCGTTAGCATGATATCAAAATCCACCTGTTTCATAATAACTCCGCTTAATTATTCGAGGAATAATTACATAGGTAAAATGCCGGGTGTTACATTCCACCCACCTTCAAAAAATTTGTCCCCAAAATTTGCTTAAGTGAATAGCTCCGGATATTGGGCTCTAACATCTTGTTGTCTTTCCCATGTGGCTTCCTCCACATTATGATTGCGACACAAAACTTTCACCAATGGGACTACCTTGTTGCGCAACACCTTGAGTGAAGTATCCAATATCTATATGGGCCTTTCTTCATATGTCAGCGTTAGCATGATATCAAAATCCACCTGTTTCATAATAACTCCGCTTAATTATTCGAGGAATAATTACATAGGTAAAATGCCGGGTGTTACATTCCACCCACCTTCAAAAAATTTGTCCCCAAAATTTGCTTAAGCGAATAGCTCCGGATATTGGGCTCTAACATCTTGTTGTCTTTCCCATGTGGCTTCCTCCACATTATGATTGCGACACAAAACTTTCACCAATGGGACTACCTTGTTGCGCAACACCTTGAGTGAAGTATCCAATATCTATATGGGCCTTTCTTCATATGTCAGCGTTAGCATGATATCAAAATCCACCTGTTTCATAATAACTCCGCTTAATTATTCGAGGAATAATTACATAGGTAAAATGCCGGGTGTTACATTCCACCCACCTTCAAAAAAATTTGTCCCCAAAATTTGCTTAAGCGAATAGCTCCGGATATTGGGCTCTAACATCTTGTTGTCTTTCCCATGTGGCTTCCTCCACATTATGATTGCGACACAAAACTTTCACCAATGGGACTACCTTGTTGCGCAACACCTTGAGTGAAGTATCCAATATCTATATGGGCCTTTCTTCATATGTCAGCGTTAGCATGATATCAAAATCCACCTGTTTCATAATAACTCCGCTTAATTATTCGAGGAATAATTACATAGGTAAAATGCCGGGTGTTACATTCCACCCACCTTCAAAAAATTTGTCCCCAAAATTTGCTTAAGCGAATAGCTCCGGATATTGGGCTCTAACATCTTGTTGTCTTTCCCATGTGGCTTCCTCCACATTATGATTGCGACACAAAACTTTCACCAATGGGACTACCTTGTTGCGCAACACCTTGAGTGAAGTATCCAATATCTATATGGGCCTTTCTTCATATGTCAGCGTTAGCATGATATCAAAATCCACCTGTTTCATAATAACTCCGCTTAATTATTCGAGGAATAATTACATAGGTAAAATGCCGGGTGTTACATTCCACCCACCTTCAAAAAATTTGTCCCCAAAATTTGCTTAAGCGAATAGCTCCGGATATTGGGCTCTAACATCTTGTTGTCTTTCCCATGTGGCTTCCTCCCACCTACCTTAATTCCTTCCCAATTTATCCCTCCATGCAATTCTAACTATTGGTTTTTAAGTAAATTACTATTTAGTTCGTCGAATCGGTTTTACGAATCACTCTCATTCAATTGAACACGTCGACAATTTCGTTAAAAATAGTCATTGCATTAATATCAGAGTAACTCTGCTTAATTATTCGAGGAATAATTACATAGGTAAAATGCCGGGTGTTACATTCCACCCACCTTCAAAAAAATTTGTCCCCAAAATTTGCTTAAGCGAATAGCTCCGGATATTGGGCTCTAACATCTTGTTGTCTTTCCCATGTGGCTTCCTCCACATTATGATTGCGACACAAAACTTTCACCAATGGGACTACCTTGTTGCGCAACACCTTGAGTGAAGTATCCAATATCTATATGGGCCTTTCTTCATATGTCAGCGTTAGCATGATATCAAAATCCACCTGTTTCATAATAACTCCGCTTAATTATTCGGAGAATAATTACATAGGTAAAATACCGGGTGTTACATTCCACCCACCTTCAAAAAATTTGTCCCCAAAATTTGCTTAAGCGAATAGCTCCGGATATTGGGCTCTAACATCTTGTTGTCTTTCCCATGTGGCTTCCTCCACATTATGATTGCGACACAAAACTTTCACCAATGGGACTACCTTGTTGCGCAACACCTTGAGTGAAGTATCCAATATCTATATGGGCCTTTCTTCATATGTCAGCGTTAGCATGATATCAAAGTCCACCTGTTTCACGATCTGAGTTTGATCTCGAACACACTTTCTCAGCATCGAAACATGAAAAACGTTGTGAACTCCATCCATAGACGCTGGCAACTGAAGTCTGTAAGCCCTGTTTCCCACTTTCTTCAAGATGGGAAAGGGTCCAATGAACCGTGGGCTGAGCTTTCCTTTCTTACAGAATCTCATTACGCCCTTGAAAGACGACACTTTCAAGAATACTTCATCACCCTCAGCAAACTCTAAGTCTCTCCGTCTCCAGTTTGCGTAACTTTTCTGTCGACTCTAAGCAGTATTGATTTGCTGTCTAATAGTAGCAATCACCTCAGACATCTGTTGCAACAACTCGGGGCCGACAAGTCTGGATTCTTTAACCTCATCCCAACATAATGGAGACCTGCATTTCCTGCCACAAAAGGCTTCATATGGAGCCATGCCAATTGTAGCCTGGTAGCTATTATTATAAGCGAACTCAACTAACGGCAAGTATCTACTCCAAGGAGCATGAAATTTCAACACGCACGACCTTAACATATCCTCCAGTATCTGGATCGTTCTCTCAGATTGTCCGTCCGTCTGTGGATGAAATGCCGTGCTGAAATCTAACTTGGTGTCCAAGGAGTTTTGCAACCTTTTCCAAAACCTGGAGGTGAATCTAGGATCCTGGTCTGAGACAATCGACACCGGAATACCATGCAGCTTGACAATCTCACTAATGTATAACTCTGCATACTAGTCCATAGAGAATGTCGTCTTTACAGGTAGAAAGTGGGCCGACTTGGTCAGTCTATCCACAATGGCCCATATGCTGTTATGGTCCTTAGCCGTCCTTGGAAGGCCGACAACAAAATCCATCGTGATGTTCTCCCACTTCCATTCGGGGATCGGGAGAGGCTGAAGTGTTCCACCTGGTCGTTGATGTTCAGCCTTGACTTGTTGACATATCATACAAGACTCCACATATTTGGCCACTTCATTCTTCATATTCGACCACCAGAAGTGAAGTTTCAAGTCTCGATACATCTTCGTGCTTCCAGGATGCACAAAGAAAGAAGATGAGTGGGCTTCCGACAAGATGTTCTTTCGTAGCTCTTCATCTTTCGGAACATACCATCTATCTCTAAACTTCATAATACCATCTCCCGAATAGCTGAATTCGGAAGAGGCCATAGGTAACTTGCATACCTTTAATTTGGTCCAAGATGGTGGGCCGTAGTGTCAAGTCCGCTAGCATGGCCGATAGCCCAGAAACTATCTCCATATCAAACTTCTGGATCTCTGTCCTCAAAGGCATTGATACGGCCGACATAGCTGGTTGCATAGCAGCTGGCATCCTGCTCAATGCATCAGCTACCACGTTAGCCTTCCCCGGGTGGTATTTAATCTCAACATCATAATCTTTCACAAATTCTAACCATCGCCTTTATCTCATGTTTAACTTTTTTTGGGTAAATATGTACTTCAAACTCTTGTGATCAGAAAACACCTCACATGATTGTCCATATAAGTGGTGTCTCCATACTTTTAGTGCAAAGACAACTGCCGCTAACTCAAGGTCGTGAGTAGGGTAGTTTTGCTCGTGGTTCTTCAATTGTCTGGATGCGTATGCTACTACTTTCTCCTTCTTGCATTAATACACATCCCAAGCCGATCTTGGACGCATCACAGTATACGCTGAATTTGCCGTCTTCAACTGGCAATACTAACAGAGGTGCAGTGGTTAATTTCTTCTTAAGTGTCTGAAAACTCACCTCACAAGCTTCAACCATTTGAACTTGATGTCTTTCCTCATTAAGCTGGTCATAGGCTTCGCTATCACAGAAAATCTCTTGATAAACTTTCTGTAATAACCAGCTAACTCGATAAAACTCTGTACCTCACTCGCATTTCTCGGTCTCAGCCATTCTTTCACTGCCAGAATCTTGGCTGGATCCACGGACACTCCTTCTGTCGACACCACATGGCCTAGGAAGTTAATCCTGCTCAACCAGAATTCACACTTCGACAACTTAGCGTACAATTAGTGTTGTTTCAGAGTCGATAACACAATTGCCAAGTGCTCCTCGCGTTCGGCCTCACTTCTGGAGTAAACCAGGATGTCGTTGATGAAGACGATTACAAATTTATCCAAGAAGTCCTTGAATATCCTGTTTATCAAGTCCATAAATGCCGCCGGGGCATTAGTCAATCCAAAAGACATCACCAAGAACTCATAGTGTCTGTATCGGGTCCTGAATGCGGTCTTTGGAATATCATCAGCTCTGACCTTCAACTGGTAATAACCGGAGCGCAAATCAATCTTTGAGAATACCCGAGCCCCTTGTAACAGGTCAAATAAATCGTCGATCCTCGGCAACGGGTACTTATTCTTGATGGTCAATTTGTTCAGCTCACGGTAATTAATGCACATGCGTAGGGACCCATCCTTCTTCTTAACAAATAGGACTGGAGCATCCCACGGAGAGCAGCTAGGGCGCACAAAGCCCTTGTCCACCAATTCGTTTAGCTGAGCCTTCAACTCCCTCAGCTCTATTGGTGCCATACGATACGGATTCTTCGATATCGGTTCAGCACCAGGATGTACTTCAATTTCAAATTTAATCTCGCGGTCCAGTGGCAATCCAGGCAGGTCGTCTAAGAAGACCCCTGGGAAGTCTCGAACCACTAGGATATCTTGTAGTCCTGTCTCACCTTGCCTTTGAACATCTATTACGTGGGCGAGAAAATCGACATATCCTGACCTCATCAGCTGTTGAGCTTTCAAGGAGGACATAACAGGCATATTGTGTTTCTTTGGTATTGCCTGATAGGAGAACTCTATCTCATTCGGGCGCTTAAAAGACACGAGCCTGACCTGCAGTTGATGGTGGCATGGTGGCTAAACAGTCAGTCTATCCCCAGAATCACATCGTATCCTTTCATACCAATGACGATAAGATTGGCAGACAACTTCTGGTCTCCCACTGACACTATATCACCCCGTAAAAAATGCTCAGAGTGCATAAACTCTCCGGACGGTAGCATAATGCTGTAGAGCTCATCTGACGGCATACAACAAAACTTCTCTCTAATCATGAAGTTCATTGCCACAAACGAATGTGTGGCCCCCGTGTCCCATAAGGTATAAGCAGGTGCATCACATATTGAAATTGTACCTGTAATTGCCGTATGCTGGGTGTCATCATCTTCCTCTATCATAGCAAACACTCTTGGCAAGGCACGATTCGGTCTCGTGTCAGGCACCAGACAATCTCGGACTTGATGGCCTTCCTTGTCACATCGGAAGCATCGGCCAGTAAAGAGCCTACACTCCCCCGTATGATTTCTCTGGCAACGTGGGCATACATGAAGCTGAGGAGCTCGCATAGGTGTTTTTCCCTTTGTCGTGATAAACGACAATCTCATTAGGTCTCTTGACACATCTGTTCTGCTGCCGTTGTGGTTGCCCAATCTGACCCCTTTGTTGTTGCTGTTGAGGGACATCATGTAGAATTCTCTTTGATGTATCTCTATATCTCTGAGACTTCGCCTCTAAGGCTTCCAACTGATAAGCCTTGGCCACTACCTTCGTATACGGGGCCTCGTCAAATCCCCCGTATGTAATTCCTCGTAAGAGGTCCAGCTTCAAACCCTGAATAAATTGGTGCACCTTGTTTTCGTCAGTGACACCAAATGAGGTGCATAGCGAGATAGCGACTCGAACCTCTGAACATACTCGACCACTGATCCAAATTGCCGCAGTCGAGCAAATTCGATCATCTTTTCCTTCCTCACACTTCGATCAAAGTATTTCTCGTAGAAAATTATTTTGAATCCTTCCCAGCTCAATGCCATGGTAGTTGACTGCACCATGTCCCACCAAAATCCAGCATTTTTGGTGAGATAGAACGAGGCACATATCACTTTCTTGTTCTTCTCCACTTCGGCATAGTTGAACATTTTCTCTATCGCCCGGAATAAGAAATCGGTGGATGTGAACAGTGCAATCGGTGGATATAATAAGACAAAAGTGAACAGTGATCGGTGGATGTAAACTACAACAAGGTGAACAAAGAAATCGGTGGATATAATAAGACAAAAGTGAACAGTGATCGGTGGATGTAAACTACAACAAGGTGAACAAAGAAATCGGTGGATGTGAACAGTGCAATCGGTGGATATAATAAGACAAAAGTGAACAGTGATCGGTGTATGTAAACTACAACAAGGTGAACAAAGAAATCGGTGGATGTAAACTACAACAAGGTGAACAAAGAAATCGGTGGATGTGAACAGTGCAATCGGTGGATATAATAAGACAAAAGTGAACAGTGATCGGTGGATGTAAACTACAACAAGGTGAACAAAGAAATCGGTGGATGTGAACAGTGCAATCGGTGGATATAATAAGACAAAAGTGAACAGTGATCGGTGTATGTAAACTACAACAAGGTGAACAAAGAAATCGGTGGATGTAAACTACAACAAGGTGAACAAAGAAATCGGTGGATGTGAACAGTGCAATCGGTGGATATAATAAGACAAAAGTGAACAGTGATCGGTGGATGTAAACTACAACAAGGTGAACAAAGAAATCGGTGGATGTGAACAGTGCAATCGGTGGATATAATAAGACAAAAGTGAACAGTGATCGGTGTATGTAAACTACAACAAGGTGAACAAAGAAATCGGTGGATGTGAACAGTGCAATCGGTGGATATAATAAGACAAAAGTGAACAGTGATCGGTGTATGTAAACTACAACAAGGTGAACAAAGAAATCGGTGGATGTGAACAGTGCAATCGGTGGATATAATAAGACAAAAGTGAACAGTGATCGGTGGATGTAAACTACAACAAGGTGAACAAAGAAATCGGTGGATGTAAACTACAACAAGGTGAACAAAGAAATCGGTGGATGTAAACTACAACAAGGTGAACAAAGAAATCGGTGGATGTAAACTACAACAAGGTGAACAAAGAAATCGGTGGATGTAAACTACAACAAGGTGAACAAAGAAATCGGTGGATGTAAACTACAACAAGGTGAACAAAGAAATCGGTGGATGTAAACTACAACAAGGTGAACAAAGAAATCGGTGGATGTAAACTACAACAAGGTGAACAAAGAAATCGGTGGATGTGAACAGTGCAATCGGTGGATATAATAAGACAAAAGTGAACAGTGATCGGTGGATGTAAACTACAACAAGGTGAACAAAGAAATCGGTGGATGTGAACAGTGCAATCGGTGGATATAATAAGACAAAAGTGAACAGTGATCGGTGTATGTAAACTACAACAAGGTGAACAAAGAAATCGGTGGATGTGAACAGTGCAATCGGTGGATATAATAAGACAAAAGTGAACAGTGATCGGTGTATGTAAACTACAACAAGGTGAACAAAGAAATCGGTGGATGTGAACAGTGCAATCGGTGGATATAATAAGACAAAAGTGAACAGTGATCGGTGTATGTAAACTACAACAAGGTGAACAAAGAAATCGGTGGATGTGAACAGTGCAATCGGTCGATATAATAAGACAAAAGTGAACAGTGATCGGTGTATGTAAACTACAACAAGGTGAATAAGAAATCGGTGGATGTGAACAGTGCAATCGGTGGATATAATAAGACAAAAGTGAACAGTGATCGGTGTATGTAAACTACAACAAGGTGAACAAAGAAATCGGTGGATGTGAACAGTGCAATCGGTGGATATAATAAGACAAAAGTGAACAGTGATCGGTGGATGTGAACAGTGCAATCGGTGGATATAATAAGACAAAAGTGAACAGTGATCGGTGTATGTAAACTACAACAAGGTGAACAAAGAAATCGGTGGATGTGAACAGTGCAATCGGTGGATATAATAAGACAAAAGTGAACAGTGATCGGTGTATGTAAACTACAACAAGGTGAACAAAGAAATCGGTGGATGTAAACTACAACAAGGTGAACAAAGAAATCGGTGGATGTAAACTACAACAAGGTGAACAAAGAAATCGGTGGATGTAAACTACAACAAGGTGAACAAAGAAATCGGTGGATGTGAACAGTGCAATCGGTGGATATAATAAGACAAAAGTGAACAGTGATCGGTGTATGTAAACTACAACAAGGTGAACAAAGAAATCGGTGGATGTAAACTACAACAAGGTGAATAAGAAATCGGTGGATGTGAACAGTGCAATCGGTGGATATAATAAGACAAAAGTGAACAGTGATCGGTGTATGTAAACTACAACAAGGTGAACAAAGAAATCGGTGGATGTAAACTACAACAAGGTGAACAAAGAAATCGATGGATATAATAAGACAAAAGTGAACAGTGATCGGTGTATGTAAACTACAACAAGGTGAACAAAGAAATCGGTGGATGTGAACAGTGCAATCGGTGGATATAATAAGACAAAAGTGAACAGTGATCGGTGGATGTAAACTACAACAAGGTGAACAAAGAAATCGATGGATATAATAAGACAAAAGTGAACAGTGATCGGTGTATGTAAACTACAACAAGGTGAACAAAGAAATCGGTGGATGTAAACTACAACAAGGTGAACAAAGAAATCGGTGGATGTAAACTACAACAAGGTGAACAAAGAAATCGGTGGATGTAAACTACAACAAGGTGAACAAAGAAATCGGTGGATGTAAACTACAACAAGGTGAACAAAGAAATCGATGGATATAATAAGACAAAAGTGAACAGTGATCGGTGTATGTAAACTACAACAAGGTGAACAAAGAAATCGGTGGATGTAAACTACAACAAGGTGAACAAAGAAATCGGTGGATGTAAACTACAACAAGGTGAACAAAGAAATCGATGGATATAATAAGACAAAAGTGAACAGTGATCGGTGTATGTAAACTACAACAAGGTGAACAAAGAAATCGGTGGATGTAAACTACAACAAGGTGAACAAAGAAATCGGTGGATGTAAACTACAACAAGGTGAACAAAGAAATCGGTGGATGTGAACAGTGCAATCGGTGGATATAATAAGACAAAAGTGCACAGTGAAATCGGTGGACGGGTGAACAGTTGAACTCGGTGGATGTAAACTACAACAAGGTGAACAAGAAATCGGTGGATGTGAACCGTTGCACTCGGTTCGATATAATAAGACAAAATGTGACTACGTGATCGGTGTATGTAAACTACAACAAGGTGAATAAGAAATCGGTGGATGTTGAACAGTCAATCGGTGGATATAACTAAGACAAAAGTGAACAGTGATCGGTGGATGTAAACTACAACAGGGAACAAAGAAATCGGTGGATGTGAACAGTGCAACGGGATATATAATAAGACAAAGTGAACAGTGATCGGTGTATGTAAACTACAACAAGGTGAATAAGAAATCGGTGGATGTGAACAGTGCAATCGGTGGATATAATAAGACAAAAGTGAACAGTGATCGGTGGATGTAAACTACAACAAGGTGAACAAAGAAATCGGTGGATGTGAACAGTGCAATCGGTGGATATAATAAGACAAAAGTGAACAGTGATCGGTGGATGTAAACTACAACAAGGTGAACAAAGAAATCGATGGATATAATAAGACAAAAGTGAACAGTGATCGGTGGATGTAAACTACAACAAGGTGAACAGTGCAATCGGTGGATATAATTTTAAACCTAAAAAACGATTAAAAACACATGATTTTGAACATGTCTGAAAACACGACAGTAACTTAAGAAAATCCAGCTGCATGGACAACTCTAAAACCAGAAGCCATCCATGCATAGACTAACAGAAAATATTCCAAACTATTTCAGAATACTTCAGAACATAATCCAACTGTCAAATACAGCACAACAGAAGGCATGAAAATTGTAGACTTTCAATACCCGATTCTAAACAAGATTGTAAAACATACTTTACAATTGACAGATTTAAAGAAACAAATTGCATGGATAGTTCCAAAACCAGAAATCATCCATGCACAGATTAACAGAAAATATCTCAAACAATTCCAGAATACTTTAGAATATAAACTTAACTGTCAAATACAGTGGTTTTAAACATTGACACCGAATCTATATATTGTTTCAAAATCTCAAAGACAGTACAGAACTTAACATATAATTATAGAATTTCCCAAAACAGAAGTTTTTAAAACAAACACAGAACGACAGCTGAAGTTTAAAAACAAAACAGCAGAATCTCAATAAAGTTTCACAGACTTGTACATCACTTTAAAAAAACTTAAACCTCGGGACAAAATATGTCTGACTGCAGCAGCCACCCCGAGAGCTCGAGCCACCAGCCACCTAGTCATCAGACTAAGGCACAAAGTTCTCATTTTCAAGTTCAGTACCTACATCAGAGAGTTCATCTATGAGCCTAAAGCTCAGTAAGAACATATAAAATGCAGTGATGCATATACTATGCATGCGGTTTTTTCAGAAATTCAGTGACAGTACAGTACATTACGTTTCAGGGGCAGTGGGGTATAAGTGGGGCTTATAGGGGAACTGACGAACATTGGGTGCACTATCAGGCACAACAATTATACGGTACAGTACAGAAACAGATCTAGGGGCCAGTCCCCGTCCCACACTTGACCGATACATTTCAGTCAGATTTTATCTTGTTTAGTTTCAAACAGTATACAGAAATCGGTTTTGCATGAACTTTCGGTGAAAACATGTATGCATGAACATTTTCAGTGCCTGAACTTACAATAGCAGGCGACAGAAATAACAGAACATACTGTGAAGCAGAACACAGAACACAGACAACTCAGAACATAAACTATAACGTTTCTACCCAAAAGAACCCGACAGAATGAAACACCTAGTACCTCCATGATGTAGGGCCTTAAGGGCCAACCTACGGTTATGAACTTACCTGTTATCCACGATGCAGTTGGCTGGAAAGTCTTGGAAATGCACAGATCTGTAACAATCACATAGAGAAATAAACAATGCTAACTAACAAGTTAGAAGAATCAGCAGCAACACGTTTCAAATCTTTAGAAAACACACCAACGTGTTTTCATCCAAAGACAGTGAGTTTTTCTCTAAATACCATAACCCTAAACTTCGCTAAAAACCGACATTAAACTTGTCCAAACTTGTTAGCATGAGTAGATGCTTACCTTTTGCTGAAGAAAACAGAAGAATGCTGGAGAAACAAGGTTTAATACTTTGTTTCAGTCGTCTGGAAGAGAGAAAGCAAAGAGGGAAGGGAAGAAGCAGAGAAGTGAAATGCAGATTTCACGTAGGAGGAAGGACTTAGCTTCTTCAACAAGCTGCCAAGTGTCAGTTATCCATTGGCTATCTCTCACCAACCTTAATTTCTCTCCAATTTGCCCTTCCATGCATTTCAAACTTAGTGTTTTGTTTAGTTACACATTTGTTTGG
This sequence comes from Begonia masoniana, assembly GCA_022432975.1. Classification (NCBI taxonomy): domain Eukaryota; kingdom Viridiplantae; phylum Streptophyta; class Magnoliopsida; order Cucurbitales; family Begoniaceae; genus Begonia; species Begonia masoniana. Next base: position 8,814,129 of record CM039505.1, on the reverse strand, counting down.
TTCCCAACACAACACATATTGTATTAATATTAAATTAATCCAGCAAAGTGATTCGGGAAATAATTACAGACAAAAAGGCCGGGTGCTACACCATCACTCCGGGACATTCAACACAAGGACTATTTTTTTTTTTTATAAACAGAGCAGACTGAACCTTTTTTTTAAAAACAAACCAACCCTTAAAACTTTACATAGAGAGAAAATCTTCTCTGGATTTAAAAAAAAAAATGGTAAAACAGTTAAACCAGACTGCAAAATGAATTACAGAAGGAAATCAGAATATTTGGAACATTTAAATAAAAGACTGGATGGACGAGGGGCATGCAGAGGAAAACGTGATAAAATACATGCAGTGAAAATAAACGAGGAATATAGACTTAAAGGCATACTGGGAGAAAGTTACAGTGAATAACAGAATCGGGTGATATAGGGCGGAAGATGTAAATAAAACGGGGCGGAAGAAGTAGGCAGATGACGTCAGGTGGAAGATGTGGGTGGATGACGTCAGGCGGAAGATGTAGCCAAACTGGGCGGAAGATGTGGGCAGATGACGTCAGGCGGAAGATATGAATAAACTGGGCGAGAATGAACTATTCACCGGTAGAAGTGAACTACAGACATAAATGAACTGTTCACCGGTGGAAGGGAACTACAGACAGAAATGAACTGTTCACCGGTGGAAGTGAACTACAGAAAGAAATGAACTGTTCACCGGTAGAAGTGAACTACAGACAGAAATGAACTGTTCACCGGTGGATGTGAACTACAGACAGAAATGAACTGTTCACCGGTGGATGTGATTTTAAAGGCAGCAGTAGATGTGATTTTTAAAGCAGCGGTGGATGTGCTTTTAAAGGCAGAATTGGCAACATTTAACAGGGAGTATCAAACAGAAGGCCTAAAAAGTTTCAGACCCTCAAAACTCGATTCAAAGCAAAGTTGTAAAACATGCTTTACAAATGACAGATTCAAGAAAACAAACTGCATGGATAGCTCTATAATTCGAGACCATCCATGCACAACCTAAAGAGGAAGAACCCTAGCAGTTCCAGAATGTTTTCAACACATTTCAAAACACATATACAACTGTCAAATACAGAGGTTTTTAGACATCAATACAGGACTGAACCTATAGAACTGAACCTACACTTCAAATGTTTTAAAACTTTAAAAGGTGATATAGAACTTGACATAACTTCAGAAAATACATTCTCACAGGAAATACATTTGTCTGACTGCAGCAACCACCCCATGAGCTCATCCCGGCAACTACATCAACTCATCATCTTGAGGCACAATGTCCTCATCTGAAGGATCCATACTTACAACAGGGAGTTCAACTATGAGCCTAGAGCTCAGTAAGAACATACGATGCAAAGTGATGTACGTGCTATGCATGAACATTTTCAAATACATGAACATTACAGTTATATTACATTATATTTCACTGGACAGGAAGGTATAAGTGGGAAGAAGAGCTGGCGCAACAGGAGTACATGTCGCAACAGGAGTACATGCCACAACAGGAGTACATGACAGGATGTCAGTCCTCGTCCACACTTAACCATACATTTCATTACAGGTTTTATCTTACTTAACTTCAAACCGTGTGCAGAAAACATTTTCATGACTTTCAGAGAAAACGTGTATGCATGAACATTCATAGACAGACGACAGAATAATAAGCAGGATATAAAACAAAACACACTTAACCTAAAACGTATCCTATGGTTTAACTACCCGACAGAAATCCTGACAACATAAAACCTAGTACTTCCGTATTGTAGGGCCTTAAGGGCCAAACCTATACGTATGAACTTACCTGTTGCTGCAGAGTTGCAAGTCTTGAACGTCTCAGTTATACACGGACCTAAAACATGCACGTAAGGAAAATAAACAGAGCTGCAAATGCTAACTAATAACTTAATAGAATATGCAGCAAACTCCATTCAAACCTTTAGAAAACAAACCAACGTGTTTTCATATAAAAACAGTGAGTTTTCTCAAAATATCATAACCTTTAACTTCCACAAAACTCACATCTTAACTTGTCCAAACTCGTTACTAGGTTAGATGATTACCTTTGCTGAAGGAACAGAAGAAAACAGGAGAAACACATTTTGGAAATTTGTCTCAATCGCCTAGAAGAGAGAGCAGAGAAGGAGGATGAAAAATGGAGGTTTACGTAGAAGAGAAGAGAAGATGAGACAATAGGTAGGTTTCTCAGCAAGTTATGGACATTTGGCAACCATCCATTGGCTCCCTCCCACCTACCTTAATTCCTTTCCAATTTACCCCCTCCATGCAATTCTAACTATTGGTTTTTAACTAAATTACTATTTAGTTCGTCGAATCGGTTTTACAAATCACTCTCATTCAATTGAACACGTCGACAATTTCGTTAAAAATAGTCATTGCATTAATATCAGAGTAACTCCGCTTAATTATTCGAGGAATAATTACATAGGTAAAATGTCGGGTGTTACAAGTAAAGAGCCTGCATTCCCCCGTATGATTCCTCTGGCAACGCGGGCATACAGGAAGCTAAGGAGCTCCCATAGGTCTTTTCCCCTTGTCTTGATAAGCGACAATCTCAATATGTCTCTTAACACCTCTGTTCTGTTGCCGTTGTGGTTGCCCAAACTGACCCTTTTGTTGTTGCTATTGAGGGGCATCATGTAGGATTCACTTTGATGTATCTCTATATCTCTGAGACTTCACCTTTAAGGCTTCCAGCTGATAAGCCTTGGCCACTACCTTCGTATACAGGGCCTCGTCAAATCCCCCGGTTGTAATCCCCCATAAGAGGTCCAGCTTCAGACCCTGAATAAATTGATGTACCTTGTTTTCATCGGTGTTCACTAGATGAGGTGCGTATCGAGATAGTGACTCGAACTTCTGAACATACTCGGCCACCGTTCCAAATTGTCGCAGTCGAGAGAATTCAATCATCTTCTCCTTCCTCACACTGCGGTTGAAGTATTTCTCGTAGAAAATTCTTTTGAATCATTCCCAGCTCAATGCCACGGTAGATGACTGCACCGTGTCCCACCAAAATCCAGCATTTTTGGTGAGATGGAACAAGGTACATATCACCTTCTTGTTTTCCTCCACTTCTGCATAGTTGAAGATACGTTCGACCTGACTGGATCCATTCTTCGGCGTGAGTAGGATCTGTTGATAATCCATCGAACATAGGCGGTTGGAGTCGCCAGAATCTCTCTCCACTAGAGTCACGTGGAGCATTAGCACGGTTATTGTTCCCATTATCAGCCATCATGCGCTCCATCATGCGAGACTGAATGCCGACCAGCTCGGTTAAACGGTCAAGGGCGTCGCCCCTATCATTTGGCTGACCTTGGTGTCCTCTCACCATTTCTATGTAAATCCTATAAATGATAAGGAACTTAACTTAATAAACTAAAATGGATACAGAAACTTAAACACTTACAGTTGGTGGAGCGATCTCACGTGGAGGATTGCGCAGTCAGACAGTTTATAGAATTGCTTTTAAAACCCGGTTTTCGCTCTGATACCATAACTGTGACGCCCCTGAACCGATCGGGGCCGGCGAGCCTCATACCGGACATTTAAAACGTGACAAATATTTTTTTTTGAAACTTTTTGAACTTTTAAAAAATTACACAGAGAAAACCTTCTCTGGAGCTGAAAACTAGAAGATAAGTTAAAATTAGGTTACAGGAATAATTGGCAGAAGAAAACAAGAAGACAGAAGGCAGGGAGGAACGAAAACAATTCCCGGGATTTTCACCAGGACTTGACTTCGACTTAAGCAGGATTTTGACATTTGGACGTAAAACCTTCGACTTTTTAAAACTCTTAAATCTGAAGACGTGAAAACAGAAAATCATGAAACAGAAATGGACGACTGAAACTGGAAGGCAGAATGGACGACAGACATGCAGTGGAAAACTTAATAAAATGGAAACAGGATTGGAACCAGTAGTTAAAATCAAAGACAGAATCTGTAGACAAACAGAAGACGTGGACGTTTAAAATCAAAGACAGAATCTGTAGACAAACAGAAGACGTGGACGTTTAAAATCAAAGACAGAATCTGTAGACAAACAGAAGACGTGGACGTTTAAAATCAAAGACAGAATCTGTGGACAATCAGAAGCTGTGGACGTTTAAAATCAAAGACAGAATCTGTAGACAAACAGAAGACGTGGACGTTTAAAATCAAAGACAGAATCTGTAGACAAACAGAAGACGTGGACGTTTAAAATCAAAGACAGAATCTGTAGACAAACAGAAGACGTGGACGTTTAAAATCAAAGACAGAATCTGTGGACAATCAGAAGCTGTGGACGTTTAAAATCAAAGACAGAATCTGTAGACAAACAGAAGACGTGGACGTTTAAAATCAAAGACAGAATCTGTAGACAAACAGAAGACGTGGACGTTTAAAATCAAAGACAGAATCTGTAGACAAACAGAAGACGTGGACGTTTAAAATCAAAGACAGAATCTGTGGACAATCAGAAGCTGTGGACGTTTAAAATCAAAGACAGAATCTGTAGACAAACAGAAGACGTGGACGTTTAAAATCAAAGACAGAATCTGTAGACAAACAGAAGACGTGGACGTTTAAAATCAAAGACAGAATCTGTAGACAAACAGAAGACGTGGACGTTTAAAATCAAAGACAGAATCTGTAGACAAACAGAAGACGTGGACGTTTAAAATCAAAGACAGAATCTGTAGACAAACAGAAGACGTGGACGTTTAAAATCAAAGACAGAATCTGTAGACAAACAGAAGACGTGGACGTTTAAAATCAAAGACAGAATCTGTAGACAAACAGAAGACGTGGACGTTTAAAATCAAAGACAGAATCTGTAGACAAACAGAAGACGTGGACGTTTAAAATCAAAGACAGAATCTGTAGACAAACAGAAGACGTGGACGTTTAAAATCAAAGACAGAATCTGTAGACAAACAGAAGACGTGGACGTTTAAAATCAAAGACAGAATCTGTAGACAAACAGAAGACGTGGACGTTTAAAATCAAAGACAGAATCTGTAGACAAACAGAAGACGTGGACGTTTAAAATCAAAGACAGAATCTGTAGACAAACAGAAGACGTGGACGTTTAAAATCAAAGACAGAATCTGTGGACAATCAGAAGCTGTGGACGTTTAAAATCAAAGACAGAATCTGTGGACAATCAGAAGCTGTGGACGTTTAAAATCAAAGACAGAATCTGTAGACAAACAGAAGACGTGGACGTTTAAAATCAAAGACAGAATCTGTAGACAAACAGAAGACGTGGACGTTTAAAATCAAAGACAGAATCTGTAGACAAACAGAAGACGTGGACGTTTAAAATCAAAGACAGAATCTGTAGACAAACAGAAGACGTGGACGTTTAAAATCAAAGACAGAATCTGTAGACAAACAGAAGACGTGGACGTTTAAAATCAAAGACAGAATCTGTAGACAGAAGGACGTGGACGACTATTTTCACAGAAGGCGTGGACGACTGTTCACAAAACAGAATGAACAACTCTTTTACAGAAGACGACAGAAGTCGTGGACGACTGTTCACTTAGCCGAATACTTTAAACCATTACCCGTCGAACGAGTACTCTGGACAATTGGACTTTGGACGACGTCATCGCCCACAACTTTGTACGACAACTTTGGACGATAACTTTAAAGAAACATAATGGATTCTTGACGACGTTATCGCCCACAACTTTGGATGATAACTTTGGACGATATTTACCAGAAAGACATACAAACAGAAGGCATGAAAACAGAAGGCATAAAAACTTCAAACCCCCAAAACCCGATTCAAAACGCAGTTTTAAAACATACTTGAAAACATGACAGAAGTTAGAAAACATGACTAGAATTCAAGAAAAATCAAACTGCATGGATAGCTCTAAAACTCGAGACAATCCATGCACAATCTAAAAGGAAAAGATTCCAAACAGTTCCAGAATATTTCAAAACATACATACAACTGTCAAACAGAGGTTTTAAAGTATCAACATAAAGTTCATACATCGTTTTAAAATTTCAGAAGTTGTACAGAACTTGACATAACTATAGAAAAATACATCCTCATAGGAATAACATTTGTCTGACTGCAGCGACCAATCCCCATGAGCTCGATCCGCCAACTACATCAACTCATCAGCTTGAGGCACAAAGTCCTCATCTGGAGGATCCATACCTACAACAGAGAGTTCAACTATGAGCCTAGAGCTCAGTAAGAACATGAAATGCAGTGATGCATATGCTGTGCATGAACATTTTCAAATACATGAACATTACGTTACATTATATTACGTTTCACTGGACAGGAAGGTATAAGTGGGAAGAAGAGCTGGCGTAATAGGAGTACATGCCACAACAGGACATAACAGGAGTACATGACAGGTTGCCAGTCCTCGTCCACAATTAACCATACATTACATTCACGTTTTTAACTTTCATAACTTCAAATCTGGTGCTGAAAAACATTTACATGGTTTTTCTAGAAAACGTGTATGCATGAACAGATACGGTGCTTAAACTCAACATATACAGGCGACAGAATAAAAACAAATATGAAACAGAACACACATAACACGTTTAGATTATAGCATAACCTACGACCTAACTACCCTGAACCAAAACCTAGTACCTCCATGCTGTAGGGACCTTAAGGGCCAACTTATACGCATGAACTTACCTGTTATCCGAAATGCAGCAAGTTTTGTACGCACGACTACTGTGGTTCACGAACCTATAGCATGCAATATCAGACATTAACCTAAACTTCAAAAAACTAACATTTGACTTGTCCATACTTACTAACTAGCTTAGAAGATTACCTTAGGTGGAGAAAAATGGAGAAAACAAGAAAAAGGTTGAGATTAAAATAGCTGTTAGGTCGCCTGGAAGAGAGAAACAGAGAGGAGAATGAAAGATGAGAAGAGTTTCACGTAGGAGGAAGAACATATCTTGTTCAACAAGTTGAACACTTGGCAGCCATTCATTGGCTTCCTCCCACCAATCTTAATTCCTTCCTAAATTGCCCCTCCATGCATCTCTAACTAATGATTTTGTTTAGTTTAGTTACACATTAGTTTGAGTTTTATCCCATTATTCAATTCAATATAAGCTCCGTCGATTTATTTTCCAACAAAACATTCATTGTATTAATATCAAATTAATTCCGCTTAATGATTTGGGAAATGATTATATAGGCAAAAATGCCGGGTGTTACAGGTTGGTTGTGGTAGCCAGACATATTTTGATTCTGTGAGGTGGTTTGGAAGTGTATGTCAAGTTTTGTATAATTCTTGAAAATTCTGGATAATGTATAGGTATTGTGTTGAAGATTTAAAACCTCTGTTTTGGCAGTTGTATGTATGTTTTGAAATATTCTAGAACTGCTTGGAGTCTTTTCCCTTGCGTTGTTCATAGATCGTTTCAGATTTTAGAGCTATCCTGTAGTTAGATTTTCTTGAACTTCTGTCGTGTTTTCAAGAATGTTTTAAACTCACCTTTTGAATCGGGTTTTGAAGTTTGATGCTTTTTGTGTAAAAAGAAGTAAGTCGTCAAACAGAGAGGTAGCCGATCGATCGCCTGGGGTAACCAATCAATCGGCAGAGCTTATGTTTATGTCTTTCAAGTCTTCAAGTTTTCCAAAAGAAAACAGTCGTCCACGCCTTTTGTAAAACAGTCGTCCATGCTTTCTGTAAAAGAGTTGTTCATTTTGTTCTATGAACTAGTCATCCATGCCTTCTGTAAAAGAGTTGTTCATTTTGTTCTGTGAATAGTCGTCCACGGCTTCTGTCATCAATTCTGTCGTCCATTCTGTCTTTCAATTCTATCGTCCATTCTGCCATTTATTTTAAATGTCCAAAGTTCATACTGCCTTTTATTTTAAACGTCCACAGCTTCTGTTTGTCCACAGATTCTGTCTTTGATTTTAAACGTCCACAGCTTCTGTTGTCCACAGAGTCTGCCCTTTTATTTCAAACGTCCACAGACTCTGTCTTTCATTTTAAATGTCTACAGCTTCTGTCGTCCACAGATTCTACCTTTTATTTTCAACGTCCACAGGCCTTTGTTGTCCACTGTTTTTGCCTTCTATTTCAAACGTCACGGCTTCTGTCACCCACAGTAATTCTTCCACGGCATGACTTCCAGTTTCTGTCTTCCCCATTTTATTTAGTCTTCTACTGCATGTCTGTCGTCCATTCTGCCCTCAGTTTCTGTTGTCCACTCCTGTTTGTTTCTTCCTGCTCTCGTCCAGAAGTACTCATCCAAGTTTTTAATATCCCTGTTTTCCTGTTTTACTTCTGCCATTTATTTATGTTGACTATTTTAATTGTCTTCTAGTCTTCAATTCCAGAGAAGACTTTCTCTGTGTTTATGTCTTATATCTTCCAACTTCTGTTTCCTGAACATCATGTCTGCCGATTTCCTGTCTTCCAATTTTATATCTTCTGACTTATGTTTTTCCCGAACGTTAATACTTCCGATTTCTTGTCTTCCAAAGTTGAAGTCTTCCATTTTATGTCATCTAAAATTGTGCCTTCAATTTTATGTCTTGCCATATTAAATGTTCTAGAGTTTTAGAAAAGTCGAAAAATTTCCCGTCCAAAATGTGAAAGTCAAACTCAACGTTAGGTTGAGTGTCGTGGTGGCCCTAGGTGGTTTGGGGTCGTTACATCTACATTGAATTAAACCTGTGTGGAAATTTTTAATTCAAATTTAGAGAAAGTTGGCCTTATCTGTTACCCCATATTTAGGCTCGCCAAAACTATAATGGAGCTTATATATATTTTTTTAATATAAAGTTTTAGATGACAACAATTATATTATCTATATTTTAATAATTTTTAGATATAAATTATAAAATAAAAATAAAAATGTTTTTTCAAATAAAAAATTTGCTAACAATTATTTTTTAGTGTTGAGAAAAGTAAAATTAATGGGAAAAGTTGTCCATGTAACACCCGAGATTTTTAGGTGTTACAGTTTTTAATTATTATGCTCGGAAACGGGATTTAAGTCCGTTTGCGAGCGGGAAGGAATTTATTAGAATTGTGGGCTGAGTAGTGGGGAAACCAACTAGAGAGTAACCGAAACAACGAACTATGTAGCGAAATTGGTAAGAAACCAATGGAGGGGCAATTTGGGTAGGAATTAAGGTGGTTGGGAGGGAACCAACCAATAGGTGACACATGTTCAAGCTTGTTGAAGAAGACAACTTTTCTCTCTCTTCCTCTTTTCTCTTGTCTTTTATGTGAATCCCTCCCATTTTCTTTTCTCTTCTCTTTGCCTTCTCCCTTCCAGACAACGAGCGACGATTTTCAAGCTTCGTCTTCTTCTGTTTCCTTCTATTTCTACGTTAAAGGTAACCCTTTTAAGTTAGTTAACGAGTTTAGGTTAGTTATTCTTTAGTTTTGTTGAAGTTTAGAATTTATGTTCTAATTATACATGCTAAAGGTTTGTGAACCACCGAGGACGTGCGTACAAAGCTGTAACTCACTGGACACCAGGTAAGTTCATACGTATAGGTTTGGCTCTTAAGGCCCTACAATATAGAGGTAATAGGTTTTATGTTGTCGGGATTGTTGTTGGGTAGTTAAACCGTAGGTTATGTTTTAGGTTAAGTGTGTTTTGCTTTATGTTCTGCTTCAATATCTTGTCACCATGTTTATGTGATGTTAAGCACTGTATATGTTCATGCATACACGTTGTTCCTGAAAGTCATGCAAATATTTTATGCACACGGTTTGAAGTTAAGAAAAATAAAACTTGTAATGTAATGTACGGTTAAGTGTGGGACGGGGACTAGCATCCTGTTATCCCTGTTATCCCTATTATCCCTCTTAAGTACTTGTCGTGTACTCCTTTTTTGTGCCAGTTTCTCTATAAGCCCCACTTATACCTCTCTGTCAAGTGAATCGTAATGTAAAGTAATGTTCATGTATTTCAAAAAGTTCATGAAATACATGAACTTAAAACTGGAGAAGGCAAAAACTCCTTTTCTAGGGGAGAGAAGATCGTGAGGAACTGGTGTCACCTGGCTACAGTGGGATGACGTGCTCTGAGAGTGTACCACGTGGTCGAAGTTAAAACTGGAGGATGACATGCCATGAGGGCGCTCGGGGGCTGTTACAAAAAAGATTTTCGAACAAACGACATAATTAAAGTTTTTCGGCATTGACCGAAGGATCTTTTCGACGACGAAGGTGTCTTCTATCTTCTCGCCATGGATACGCATCTTGTTGACAATCGTCAAAGTCCGTGAGAAGTAATCAGAAACGGACTCAGTATTCTTCATACAGAGATTTTCAAATTCAGTACGAAGAGCTTGAAGTTGCTGCCACTTTGCTTTGCCGAGCCTTGAAATTTCTTCTTCATGGAATCCCATATCTGTTTGGATGTATCTTTATGGAGAATCGTTTCCATAATAGAGCAGTCTATTGCTTGAAAAAGATACTTCTTCGCTTTGAGATCTTTAAGCTTCAACTCTTCTAATGTCCTTCTCTGAACATCTGTCAATGCAGCTTCACCTGCAGGTTCAGCTACTTCGCCTTCAACGACTTGCCAGTACTCTTTTGATCTCAAGAAATTCTCCATCAACATGCTCCAATGATCATAATGACCATCGAAACGAGAAATCACCGATTGCACAAAACTTTCAGAAGCCATATGCAATAGTTACTACAAAACAAAACAAACTTTATGAAAGAAAAAAGCTACCGTTTAAAATTCTGTTTGGCTCTAATACAAAGTGTTAACAAAATAGATGTTCAAGAATTGATTTTCAATGAGATAGTTTATTGAATAATTTCAGCAAACTTAAATATAAGACTACATCAGACACGTGCATTAACCAACTAAGTAAAACAAATAAACCACTTATTCCTTAAAAACAGCAACTACTAAGACAGTCACATCATTATTAACCAACTTTCCTAAATATTAGACAACATAGACTGAGTTTTGACACATTATTATTAGCCAACTTTTCTATATATTAGAACAAAGGCCGAGTAAAACTAAAGAACAATATCGTTTCTTAACATTAACAATTTGACGATATAGCAGTTTTGGACGGTGAGTTTTCCAATTTATTTTTCTTTTAAAATTGTTATAATAGACATAATCATTCTATCTCGAGTCGTTTTAAGCTCTCCTCTGCCGCCAGCAATGGGGGAAAGCTGCAAATTCTTTCTTTCTTTCCTCATTTCCCTCCTCTTCGTCTTCTCCACCCATCAACGACAACACCCTCTCGACCCTCTAACTCCCACTGAACTCAACCTCGTTCGAACAATTATCATAAACTCTCTCCCCCTCTCCTCCCAAAACCTCACCTTCCACTACGTCGGCCTCGACGACCCGGACAAAAAAGCACTCCTCTCGTGGCTATCGAACCCAGCCGCCTCTCCTCGTCCACCTCTCCGAGCCTTCGTCATCGCCCGGCTGAACCAGACCAGCCGTGAGTTCACTGTAGATCTCACCGGAAACTCCATTGTTTCCGATCGAGTCTAGAAGGGCTTTGGCTACCCGGTTTTCACTATCAAGGAGCAATTGGCCGCAAACACTCTGCCTCTTACTTACCAGTCGTTTATCGACTCCGTTCTCAGGCGAGGGCTGAAGCTGGAGGAGCTCGTGTGTGGAAGTTTCAGCGTTAGGTGGTTCGGCGAGGGGAGGACGAAGAGAATTGTTAAGGTCAGTTAAATTACAAATAATGCCGCTAGTTAATATAAACAATTGTAGTGTTAATTGTTATAAGATGTTGCCACAACCAGGGGCGATGCTTTTACTTGGACGGCAGGGTCAATGTTAGAGATGTTAAATGAGCGAGTCGAGCCGAGCCGAGCCGAGCCGAGAAAGACCTGGCTCACCGAGCCTACCGAGCCAAATGAGCCAAGTCTAACGAGCCTGTCGAGCCTAACGAGCCGAGCCGAGCCGGCCCAACGAGCGTAACGAGCCGAGCTTAACGAGCCGAACTTACATAAATAAATATACTAAACACAAAAACAAAATTAAGTGCATACTAGTAATTTGTGTACAAGAACTTCCAACTCACAAAATATAAAGAAAATTATCAATTTTTAAAATTTAGAATTCTCATAGATATTTCATCAAACAAGTGGTTTTCACATTTCATTTGCTCGATCCGTCTGTGTGACTCAAGCAAAACCTGTTCATTATTGTAGCGAGCCAAGCTTGGCTCGACTCGCTAGCCCATCCGTTTAACATCTCTACCTACCACATATAGTACTGCAGTAGCCGAGCCGAGCCGAGCCGAGCCGAGCCGAGCCGAGCCGAGCCGAGCCGAGCCGAGCCGAGCCGAGCCGAGCCGAGCCGAGCCGAGCCGAGCCGAGCCGAGCCGAGCCGAGCCGAGCCGAGCCGAGCCGAGCCGAGCCGAGCCGAGCCGAGCCGAGCCGAGCCGAGCCGAGCCGAGCCGAGCCGAGCCGAGCCGAGCCGAGCCGAGCCGAGCCGAGCCGAGCCGAGCCGAGCCGAGCCGAGCCGAGCCGAGCCGAGCCGAGCCGAGCCGAGCCGAGCCGAGCCGAGCCGAGCCGAGCCGAGCCGAGCCGAGCCGAGCCGAGCCGAGCCGAGCCGAGCCGAGCCGAGCCGAGCCGAGCCGAGCCGAGCCGAGCCGAGCCGAGCCGAGCCGAGCCGAGCCGAGCCGAGCCGAGCCGAGCCGAGCCGAGCCGAGCCGAGCCGAGCCGAGCCGAGCCGAGCCGAGCCGAGCCGAGCCGAGCCGAGCCGAGCCGAGCCGAGCCGAGAAGATGACGAGGTCTCTTCTCGACTTCTCCCTTCATCGACGGTCAGGCTGTGGGTGAGGCAGGGCTGGGGGGAAGGGGCGGGCTGGCTCGCCGAGCTAACGAGCCGGCCCGTTTGCCCGCTCGTTTGGCCTAGTTCCTAGTGGGCTCGCGAGCCGAAAATCTCGGCTCAGATCGGCCCTCCTAACGGGACCGAGCCAGACTCGGCCCGTTACAGTAACGAGCCGAGCCAGCTCGGTTCGCTACTGTAGCGGCCAGCCCGCCCATTTAACATCTCTAGTCAATGTCTATTTGAGGCGGATGGAGGGAGTAATTGTGACTGTTGATCTTGATTCGATGAAAATCTTAGATTTTCTAGACAGATATACGGTTCCTATGCCTAAAGCCAATGGAACAGACTTTAGAGAATCAGAACAAACGCCGCCATTGTTGCCGAGCTTAAATGACATCACTGTGGTTCAACCCAATGGCCCAAGTTTGACCATTGACGGACATTCTATAAAGTCAGTCTTGGAGATTCAGCTGTGTTCATATTTGAAGTGATTCGATCTGAAAATAGCTTGTACTACAGGTGGGCTAATTGGGAGTTCCACCTGGGTTTCGACGCCAGAGCAGGTCCGATCATCTCTCTGGCGTCGATCTACGATCCAGAAAAGGAGGAGCGCCGGCGAGTTTTATACAGTGGATTTTTGTCGGAGCTTTTCGTTCCCTACATGGATCTAAACTAAGAATGGTACTACCGGACTTTTTTCGACCATGGTGAGCATGGGTTCGGACAATGTGGAGTTCCACTCCTGCGACTTTCAGATTGCCCGGAAAATGGAGTTTTTATGGACACTTTCATTGCCGGTCCGAACGGGATGCCGGTCAATATGTCCAACACTTTCTCCGGCGATGTTATGTGGCGGCACACCGAGACTTCATTTCCGGATGAGTCGTAAGTCCTACTCTCTTTATTTTATTTTATTTAATTTTGAAGAATTTCAATAATTAGCTTATAAGTTATATTATTTTCAACTATGTCTATCATGCATAATTATTCTGTAAATAAATAAATAAATACATTTCAGGAATTAAAATAATTATTCAAATAAATAAATTGATAGATAGAAGAGTCGAGGCCAGAGGTGAGCTTGGTGGTGAGAATGGTGGCTGCTGTTGGCGACTACGATTACATTGTTGATTGGGAGTTCAAGCAGAGTGGCTCCATTGTTGCATTGGTATGTTTTATTTTTTTCTTATTTTTAATTAATTATGTAATAAAAAAAATGACCAACAATAATTAATTTAAAAAGTTAAAAGTAATATGTGTGCGAATTTCAGGTGGGACTAATCGGAGTACTGGAGATAAGAGCATCAATGTATAACCATAATATACGGTACATTGCTCTCGGAAAATACGATCAGGGTGAACCATTATCATTTCATCGTCTACCATCTCGATCTCGACGTGGACGGTGATGCCAACTCCTTCGTCAAGTCGAATTTAGAGACGATCAGAGCCGTTGGTCATAACAACCCGAGAAGAAGTTATTGGAGTACGACGAAGGAGATTGCTAAGAGGGAGTCGGATGGAAGGGTCAAGCTTGGGTTGAAAGCCACTAAATTGTTCGTTCAAAATCCTAACAAGAGGACTCAAATGGGCAACACCGTTGCCTATCGTTTGATTCCTAAGTCCGTGGTGGGTCCCTTGCTAACGACGATGATTATCCACAAATTCGGGGAGCGTTCACTAAGTATAATGTGTGGGTCCACGCCCTATAATAGATCGGAAAAATAGGCCTGGAGGACTTTACACTGATCAAAGCCGCGGGGATGATACTTTGGTCACCTGGAATAATAGGTACTATCGTTTTTATATATTTTTTTTTTAATTATTTGACATAACAGCGAGTATTTTAAAAAATTAAACGTAAGATTAATCTTTTTAAAATTTCAGAAATAGAAAATAAGGACATAGTGCTATGGTACATCATGGGATTTCATCATTCACCTGCCAAGAAGATTTCCCTCTCATGCCTACTCTCAGCAGTGGGTTTGAGCTCAGACCAACCAATTTCTTTGAGAGGAATCCTGTTCTCAAAGTCAAATCCCCTCACCAGATCAATTTCTCTCAATGCTGCGGCCCCCCATCCCTTTCTTCTCCAGCTCCTGCTACTGATTTTGTTATCACGAGCTCACCTAGTTGTTTCTAATTAATGATCTTTATCCCATATTGTAATGTTAAATATGTCGTTAGAGCATAATTCTTGACACATAATGAATGTCTTGGCGTGACATTTTAATAATGATATTAATCCTCTTGGAACATTTTACAATTGAGTTCTCTAGTATTTTTTTTTTCGTTTTTTTCTTATCATTAACTAGTTTTCTTCTAATCTATTAAATCTTTTCAAAAGACGTGCTTTTCTTCTCATTTTTTTGTAAGTTAATTTTTTACGATAATAAAAATAAACGATAATTTATAATACGCATAAATCGTAATTTAGTACAAGGGCAATACTACGTTTATTCTCTTAAAATACTCTGTTAATCAATTATTGAAGCAATTAAAGTACAATTAATATAATTAATTATAAATAGTAAATTTATAACATTAATTGTACAAATCATTGTTGGATATATAGTAAGTATTTTAAGTGAATAAAATAAGAGAGTAAATGTATCATTACTCTTTAGTATAATGAGCTATAATCATAATGATCAAGGTATTTGAACAATAAGTTTTTGACCAGTATTTAGTAAATTAAATTACATGTCTTGATCCATGATAATATGTAACAGTCCCTGGGGCACCCTCACGGCACGTCATCCCCCGATTAGCTTAAGTGGTACCAGCACTTGTAGCCCATGGATTATAGTATGTAGGTTCTAGATTCAAGTGCTGGGGAATACAATAACTCATTTTCCAGGGGGAGAAGATTGTGAGGAACGGCGTCACCTGGCCACGTGGGGTGACATGCTCTGAGAGAGTGCCACGTAGTCGAGGTTAAAATCGAGAGATGACGTGCCGTGAGGGCGCCCCGTGGACCGTTACATATTATCATGGATCAAGACATGTAATTTAATTTACTAAATACTGGTTAAAAACTTATTGTTCAAATACCTTGGTCATTGTAACTATCATGTGTAGGATCGTATTTGTCTAAGAGGGGGGTGAATTAGACTTTATAAACTTACTTAAATTTATTAGTCTAATCAATTTTTCTCTTATGTTCAACTGATATTCTAGACAGCAAATAATCAAACAATAAAGGAGAGAGAGAGAAATTGACACCACAGTTTTTACGTGGTTCGGCCAAAACCTGCCTACGTCCACACTTCAAGGTTTCCCCCTTGAAGATCATTTTCTTCTCCTCAGAGAATAACTAGATCGCACTTCGCGGGCGTCGATCTACAGCCTTTACAAACCGGATTGTTCGCCACGGAACG
>CM039505.1:8761237-8797823 GCA_022432975.1 Begonia masoniana | reverse complement strand
TTCTATCACTGGAAAAAGTCCTTTCAAGATTCGGTGATGATTAGGACCTTTGAACTCGCCATCCTGTTTCTCGGCACCTCCTATTTTGAAACACCGATTAGGATGTTTTTATGCTACCCTAGACCACTTCTGTCGTCCTCTTGCTCTCCGTAGCTATGTGTAGGAAGGCCACATAGAGCCGTCTCAGGAAAAATTCCATGAAATTCTCAATTGTGTTTATCTGATTGAAAGGCCCCTTTAAAAAAAAATTTTTTTGAAACTTCCAAGGATCCTCCGTACGCCCCGAGTTATCTGAACCCAGTTTGCTACTCATACGCTGAACCGCACCATGTACGTCTTGAAACTAAATTTAAAATTTCACTCGACAGCCAAAATTTCACTTTTCTAAACAACTAAAATATTTTAAACTTGCATCGAAATCAATTGGACATCATGAAGCGACGTGACCTGGGAAAACATTTTAAATGACTGTTTGGAAGCTGTTAAGAGAATTGGCTAAAAGACATAAGCTTAAAAAAAAACGCGGTTTAAATACCATTTCAAGGGTCATTCCAAACCTGTTTAATAATTTCATATGCATAACTCATTTTTCTCATTTAATAAACAAAATCAAATTATATTACTAAACACATCATCAAAAATATATTTAGACTTAAACACTATTTAAGTCAACAATCCCCCCCTTTTTAATGATGGCAAAATATGAGTATAAATTTGATTAATCATTACTCTCCCCCATAATCCTAGCTCCCCCACAGCATATGTATACAATCCAATTTCAAACACAGATCATATCCAGTTGTCAGTTTTTCTTCAAACATGCATACTTGGTTCATATCAAATCTTAATTTCTCAAAAACATTATCAATCAAATACTTTCTCCCCTATTGACATTATCAAAAATGAGAAGAGAAACAAAAGAGTTAATGCATTCAATACAACTGAAAGAAAGAGTGTCAAGTATTACATTAGACTATCAATAAAAGTAAATACAGAAACAAATATCACCTATTTAAAGAAAGTTAAAAAATACGTCCAAAAAGCTTGGGAAATCCAATAGGGCACTTCATGGGGTGAAAGGAAATAAGCATCCACAAGTGCTTGAAGTAAATCAATATCGTGAAGGAGTGGAGCTTGATAGACCACTAAATCCAGACATGGAGGAAGAAGTGGGGGTTGATAGACCACCATATCCAAGCAGGAAGCATAAGGTGCAGAGAGTTCTGGAAACAACACCATGTCCAGACATGGAGCTGAAAGCACGACTGGATCTGCATACACCATCATGTCCACACATGGTGGAGGCACAAAAGGAGGAAGAGCCTGAGAGGCATCCATGGAACTGGCGGACTCAGGTGAGGGCTCTGGAACAGGAGCAGCAAAAGGAGTATGGATTTGAAGTTCAGCTATCTGAAGATCCAAGGGCAGTAAGCGTGCATCATCAACAACTTCAGGTCGGAAGATTGGAGGGATGAGGTCTTCAGAGCACGCCTCTAGGTAAGAAAGAGGGCTTGGAGGTTCAGGGCGAAGAGCTTCAACTTCAGATCAGAGAGACCAAAAATTCAGGGACAAAATCTCCCTATGCCGATCCAGTTTCTTAGCAAGCTGATCATGAACAACATCAAGATCCTTGCACAAGTCCAATTTAGTCTTTGTGAGCTGCACATCTACAGAACTGAGTGCTGTGCCTAGGCTCTCTAGTATTGGAGGAGGCACTGAGGATGGAACTGAAGTTGCCTCAAAGATAGGAGCCTGAGAGAATGGAGCAAGATAACTTGGCACTGGAGGAGGAAGTCGGGAGAGGGAAACCAGAGAATGAGAATGAGAGTTAACAAAGGCTGAGATTTCAGACTCATCCCCTTCTTCTGGAAAAGACTCCTCATATAGGATAAGCTTTCTCTTCCCCTTTTTGACTGTTGCTGCCTTAGAAGCCTTTCTCTTAGACTCATCCATAACAAAGTCCCCTTTTCGTGTTTTCTTAATCCCCATTCTTGACAAAGTATACTTAGAGTAAAAGCTGGACGATTTAAGACAGGTGGGATCCTCGTCATCGGGAAATTCTACTTCAAACTTCTGAAAGATATTCATTAGAAGTAGATTATAGGGAAAAGAAATGGCTCGGGAGGTGACACTCTGTATCATCCATCTTAAAACAATGAAACCTATATCGAAGGGGGTCTTGTGATAGAGGGCAAAAAGAACAAACAATTCCATGCAACTAACGTCATCATAGTGACCACCCTTAGGGATAACATTATATCCGATCATTTGATGAAATAGGCGAGCTCTAACGGATAAGTGTTTGCTCTTCAAAGAATTGGAGATATTGTTCGGGTCTAGGACAATTTCTTTCAAAAATAGATGACCCTCAGGAGTGTCAAGAAATGGGGGGCTCTTGTCCTGTCGCATAGAACTTAGTATGATTATCTAAATGAGGACTCTCCAGAAGCGCATTTAAGAATTGAGAGGTTATAACTATGTGTTTTCCATACACATAGCTCGAAATAGTAGATTGGTCAGAAGGATAGCTAAGATTGGCAAAAAAACATTTTAATAGCAGTGGGGTAAAAGAAAGATTCAACATCGAACAACCCCATTAAGCCAATATCCGCCAAGGGTACAACTAAATTTAAACCAACTAAATCGTCAGGAATAATACCCCTACTAGGAATAAGAGATTTATGCTTGAAGTCATCGTGACACCTTGCCTCAGCAGCTTGACTGAGGAAGTAGTAAGAAGGCCAGTTATTTGCACGAGGAATTTCTCGTGGCTGACGAGCTGAGACTTTGGCCTTCTTCTTGGCCGGTTCGGAGATTGCATGAGACAATGAGGCCATTTGAACGAATCGAGGAAGAAAACCTAAAGAGAAAAGATTGGAAGCAGGAGTTTCTGAAAGAGCGTGAAAAATGAAGCGTTTTTGAAAAAGAGATAGAGTTTAAAAGAATTAGGGCATCGCTCGATTGGAAGAAGACAAAACGTGGAGATCGGATATCACCCGAAGGAGTATACGTGTCAGCAGATTAATAATATATCTTCCGGTACATAGACATCTTCTGGTAAGCAGATGATGCATATCTTCCGGTGAATAGTCAAGGAGCGGGCGATGTAAATACCAAAGGCAGAGAAAGGAAAGAACCTTAACTTTTCTCACACCTAATGAGGCCTAATCTTATTCTTATACTACAGAAGGTTTTCTCATCCAAAGGTTTTGTGAAGATATCGGCAAATTGATCAACTGAATTAACAAATTCTAAAGAAATATCACCTCTTTGAATATGATCTCTTATGAAGTGATACCTAACTTCGATATGTTTGGTTCTAGAATGCTGAATTGGATTCTTGGAAATATTGATAGCACTGGTGTTGCCACACCGAATAGGAATCCTATTAAAAAACAGATTGTAATCTTCTAGAGTTTGTTTCATCTAAAACATTTGTGCACAACAACTGCCAGCAGCGATATATTCACTTTCAGCAGTTGACAATACAACAGAATTCTGTTTCAAAGTACCAAGACACTAGAGATTCTCCTAAGAACTGACAAGTGCCACTAGTACTCTTCCTATCAACTAGACTACCAGCATAATCAGAATCTGAGTATCCAATCAGATCAAAAGAAGTGCCCTTCGGATACCATATACCTAAGTCATAAGTTCCACTCAAATATTTGAAAATTCTTTTGACAGCAGTTAAATGAGACTCCTTAGGAGCAGTTTGAAATCTAGCACAGAGACAAACACTAAAGAGAATATCTGGCCTACTAGCATTCAGATATAACAAAGATCCAATCATACCACGATATTTCTTAATGTCCACACTTATTCCATTTTCATTTTTGTCCAATTTGGTTGTGGTACTCATGGGAGTTCTAGAGGATTTAACAGATTTTAAACCAAATTTCTTTAGGAGCTCCTTAATATATTTTTCTTGGTAAAAGAAAATGCTATCAGGAGATTGACTGATCTGGAATCCTAAGAAAAATTTTAACTCCCCCATCATACTCATCTCAAATTCACTTTGCATGAGGGATGAAAAATCATTACACATAGTGACATTAGTTGATCCAAAAATAATGTCCTCGATAGAGATTTGTACTAAGAGAATATTCTTATCCTTTTGCATGGTAAATAGAGTTGAATCGGTGTTACCCTTTTTGAAATTCCTTTCCTCAAGGAAATTCTTCAATCTATCATACCAAGCTCTAGGAGCCTGCTTAAGACCATAAAGAGCTTTTCTTAGTTTGTATACATGGTCGGGTTTATCAAAGGCTTCAAAACCTAAGGGTTGCTCAACATAAACTTCTTCTGTGATGTAACCATTTAAGAATGCACTCTTTATATCCATTTGAAAGAGTGTGAAATTCTTGTAGCAGGCAAAAGCTAAGAGCATTCTGATTGACTCTAGTCTAGCTACAGGGGCAAAGGATTCCTCAAAATCAATACATTCTTTTTTAGAGTATCCCTTAGCAACTAGTCTAGCTTTATTTCTTACAACAATCTCATTTTCATCTAATTTATTCTTGTAAACCCATTTAGTTCCAATAATGGGATGATCCTTAGGCCGTGGAACAAGTTCCCATACCTTGCTCCTTTCAAATTGATTTAATTCTTCCTGCATAGCCATAATCTAATTTTCATCATTCTCGGCCTCTTCAAATTTCTTAGGCTCTACTTGAGAAATGAATGCCAAATTGGCACAGAGGTTCCTAAGGGAGGATCTAGTCTTTACACCTAAGGAAGGATCACCTAAGACTTCATCTAAGGGATGATCTTTGACATATTTCCAATCCCTAGGAAGAGCAGGAATTTCATCCTTCACAAAAACAATTTCTAAAGAATTTGAAGAGGATTCTAAGGATTCATCACCTAGATGAGGATCAGTAGGCTTGTCTAAAGAGAGGGAATCCATATCCTTTTCTAAAGAGTCATCCTCATCCACATTGATTGTGATTTGAGGGGACTCATCAAAATTGACATGAACAGATTCCTCCACAACCAAAGTTCTCCTATCGAACACCCTATAAGCTTTACTGAAAAGAGAATAACCCAGAAAAATTCCAAGATCAGATTTGGAATAGAATTTTCCTAAGTTATCGTTAGTGTTCAGAATGAAGCATTTACAACCAAAGGCTCTAAAATATTTGACAGAAGGAGTTTTGCCATTTCAAAGCTCATAAGGGGTTTTCACAAGAATAGGTCTTATGGAGACCCTATTAAGCACATAACAAGCTGTTGAAACAGCTTCAGCCCATAAATACTTAGGAAGAGAATTCTCATTTAGCATAGTCCTAGCAAGCTCTTGGAGAGATCTATTTTTCCTCTCAATAACACCATTTTGTTAAGGGGTTCTAGGAGAAGAGAAATTGTGCTCAATTCCATATTTGAGACACAAGAGTTCAAATTTCTCATTTTCAAACTCTCCACCATGATCACTACGAATAGCAACTATGGTGAACTCCTTTTCATTTTGAACTCTTTTCCTAAAGCTAGAAAAGGTATCAAAGGTCTCATCCTTTGACTTCAGAAAGAACACCCAAGTAAATCTAGAAAAGTCGTCTACAATGACATAAGCATAAAATTTGCCTCCTAAGCTGGCTATATTAGAAGGACCGAAAAAGTCCATGTGAAGGAGTTGGAAAGGCTTAGAAGTGGAGATTGCATTATTTGATGCAAAGGAACTTTTGATCTGCTTACCCATTTGGCAGGCTTCACAGACCTTATCCTTCTCAAAGGATATCTTAGAGATCCCTCTAAGGTATCCATCCCTACGTGTCCTAATCTCCTATGCCAAGTCCAGCAGTCATTAGAAGAATTAGCAGCAAATCATTTCTCATCATTACAAGCAATATTATCTAGATCAATGATATAAATATTCTCTTTCCTATAACCAGAAAAGAAAATCTTGCTATTTGAAACATCCTTAATTATGCAGGACTTTGACTTAAAAGTCACCTTATATCCTTTATCACATAATTGACTAATACTAAGCAAATTATGCTTTAATCCTTCAACTAATAACACATTCTCAATAATAGAATTAAGGCTGTTACCTATATTGCCGATGCCAACAATTTTGCCCTTTTGGTTTCCACCAAAAGTCACGCTTCCTTTCTTCTTGTTGATAACAGCAAACTTGGTTGAGTCTCCTGTCATATGCCTCGAGCAACCACTGTCGAGGTACCATTGATTTTTTCTAGGAGAACAGTCAACCTACAAAACAGAAGATCAAGTTGTCTTCTTTGGTACCCAAACTTTTTAGGTCCTAGAGTTAGGTCTGGTTCCCTTAGGAACCCATTGAAGTTTATCACCTGATTTCTTACTTAATTTCAAAGGACATTCATATGACTTATGTCATATCTCATTGCAAGCATGACAGCTAGAAGATTTAACAAAGAAGTTCTTATATACTCTCTTTTTGCTAAATCTATCTGTTGACTTAAATAGTGTTTAAGTCTAAATATATTTTTGATGATGTTTTTTAGAATGTCAAGTATGTAATTTGATTATGTTTATTAATAGAGAATAATAAATTATTCATGTGATTTAATTTGTTGGAAATACCATCGAAAAGAGTATTTTAGTAGTCTAACAATCGGGTTAAGTGTACAGGACTAAATAGTTTAAACAGGGCTAAAAATTGATAAACAAAGGGTACATCCACCGATCGCGAAATGACATAGAAGAGTCCTTCTGCCAATCGCAAAACGACAAAGAGTGAAGTCGTTCAAGGATTGCATCTGCCGATTGCTAAACGACAAAAGGTGAAGTCGTTTAAAGGCTACTCCTGCCGATGGTGTTTTAATGTTGCTTCTGCTGATGGAGTTTTCAAGCTACTCCTGCCGATGAAGTTTTCAAGCTACTCCTACCGATGGCGGTTCAGCGCTTAAAATATTATTCCTGCCGATACCGGTTCAAGAGTTGAAGTGTTGCATCATCCGATGGCATTTCAAACTGCCTCTGCCGATAGCATTTCAAGCTGCATCTGCCGATAGCATTTCAAGATGCTCATGCCGATGGCGCTTGAAGATGCTCATGCCGATGACGCTTGAAGATGCTCATGCCGATAGCATTTCATATTGTTTCTGCCAATGAATTTTCAAGATGCATCTGCCGATGGTTTTTCAGTATACATCTGCCGATGGAGTTCAAAGCTTGCATCTGCCGATAGCTTATCATGTTGCATCTACCGATGGCGTTTGAAGATACTCATGCCGATAGCTTTTTAAAGCAGCTTCCACCGATGATCTTTCGCCAGAATTCAAAATAGCCGCGAAGCTATAGTGACGTCGTTTTCAGCCTTAACTCCAGAACATTAATGGCGACGACGAACAACATTTTCAGATGCAACGGATATCTGCTCTAGTACAAATGCTTCCCAACGGTAACATTTTCTATTTGAAGAAATGAGCATTCAATTCTGTGAAGCAGAAATAAGACAGAGTATTTAAGCCGAGGTTAGAGCACGAAGATCCAACTTTTGCAAACTTTATTCTTGAGCCCCAATCTGCGAAATCTATCATACTCTGTATTTCTACTACACCTTTCGATATTAACTTGAGATTTAATTCTTGTGAGAGTGTAGTCTGAGCTTACAATTTACGAACTCAAAAAATTCTGTATAAGGCAGTGGATTAACGCCTGTGAAGTTCAATCCTGAATTGTAAAGGCAGTTGATCGGAGCCCGGAATTTCGATCTGTTTTTCTCACTGAGGAGAAGGTTAAGAATCTTCAAGGGGGAGCATTGGAGCGTGGATGTAGGCAAGGTTTAGCCGAACTACGTTAAAAATCCTGGTGTTAATTTCTCTCTCTCACTCTATTTTATATGTTTGTTTGCTGTTAGCATTTAAGCTCAAATCACGAGAGAAATTATCTAGATTATTAAATTAAGTTTTAAAAAGTCTAATTCACCCCCCTCTTAGACAAATCTCGATCCTACACTATCATATCCTAAGCCAGCTTTATCAAACGTAACTCTCTGGCTTCCTAACAACATGTTCAGATTTTTACTACCATTAGTAAATTTCAGGAAAATGTTATTTAAATCCATATTTTTGCTTTTAAGTTCAGTCATGTCCTTTTTCTGCATATTAAGCTCATTTTCATGCTTTTCAATTAAGTTCACATTTTTCTTTTTCAACAGGTTGTATTTGGACTTAAGTATGCTGTATTGTTTTACTAAATCATTGAAGGCATCAATTAAATTACTTTCATCATTATCACTCTCACTATCACTTAAAATACTGGAAGAAGAAGAACTAACCTTATCCTCGTGTGCCATGAAACACAGGTTGGCAACCTCTTCCTCTTCAGAAGAAGTGTCACCTTCACTGTCATCCCAAGTTGCCTTCATAGCCTTCTTCTTAAACTTCTTGGGATACTTCTTGGCTTGTGGACAGTCTGCCTTCGTATGGCCAGGCTTGCCACATTCAAAATAAGTGATCTCCTTCTCTTTTTGAGGCTTTTCTCCTCTCGAGAATTTCCTCCAATGCATCCTTTTTCTCTGGAGGAACTTACTAAATCTTCTAGTGATGAGAGCAATGTCTTCATCATCTTCTTCTTCCTCAGATTCATCTTGTTTGCTCGAAGAGGCTTTAAGAGCTATGTTCTTTTTCTTGGAGATCCCCTTTTCCTTGAGATCTTCCTTCTCATTTGCTCTCATGGTTATCTCATGCGTCATGGGTGAACCAATGAGCTTCTCAAGTTTCATTGCCTTGAGATCTTTAGCCTCCTGGATGGCTGTTACTTTGGGTTGCCAGACTCTTGGTAAACATTGAAGAATCTTTCTTACTAGTTCTTCTCCTGAATAAGTCTTACCAAGACCTTTAAGCCATTAGTAATATTAGTAAAATGAGTAAACATAGAGGAGATAGATTCATCCTTTTCCATTGAGAATAGTTCGTACTCATGTACAAGCATGCTTAATTTACTTTCTTTAACTTGGTTTGTTTCCTCATGCGTAATTTCTAATAAGTGCCAAATCTCTTGTGCACTTTCACACCCTTGTACTCTATTAAACTCATCTCTATTTAGAGCACAGTATAGAGTGTTTATTGCCTTGGCATTAAGACTCAGATTTCTTTTGTCAGAATCTGTTAACTCAGCTACTGGTTTAGGAGTTCTAACTCCATTTTCAACTTTTACAGCCTGGAAAGGGCCGTTTTCTATTATGCCCCATATCTCATAGTCCATAGCTTGAACAAAAATTTTCATGCTAGCTTTCCAGTACACATAATCACTACCATCAAAGAAAGGAGGTCTATTAATAGCTTGACCTTCTATGTGTGTGGAGTTTGTGTTGAATGCCATTTTAAATAAATCTCACAGAGTATATATATATAAACAACTTAGACAATGTTTTATCTCGCTCTGATACCAATTGTAGGATTGTATTTGTCTAAGAGAGGGTGAATTCGACTTTTTAAACTTACTTAAATTTATTAGTCTAATCAATTTCTCTCTTATGTTCAACTGATATTCTAGACAGCAAATAATCAAACAATAAAAGAGAGAGAGAGAGAAATTGACACCACAGTTTTTACGTGGTTCAGCCAAAATCTGCCTACGTTCACGCTTCAAGGTTTCCCCCTTGAAGATCCTTTTCTTCTCCTCAGAGAATAACCAGATCGCACTTCACGGACGTCAATCTACAGCCTTTACAAACCAGATTGTTCTTCACGGGCGACAATCCACTGTCTTTTACAAAATAATAAGTTTGTAGCTTTTCAATACAGACTACTCTCACTCAAAGATTAAAATATCAAGTTAAGAATCTGAGAGGAGTAGATGAAAAATACAGAGTATGAGAAAAGTTAGCTCGTTAGGGCTCAAGATTGATTTTCGCAAAAGTTATTTCTTCGAGCTATCTTTTTCACTTAAATACTCTGTCTGAAAATCGGCTAAGAAAATTGAATGCTTCTTTCTGGATATAGAAATATTTTACCGTTGGAGAAGCATCCGTACTAAGACAGATAGCCGTTGCGTTCTAAAGTTGTTTCCGTGCTTCGCCATTAGTGGACAGGAGTTAAAGCACTGGACGACTTTCGCTATCGCTTCGCAGTAAAATTGAATTCTGGCGGAAGATACTGTACACCGGATGATGTTGCATTTGAAATGCTTGAACTGCCATCGGTAGATGCAACTTATAAATTTGAACCGCCTTCGGTAGATGAAGCTTTATGAATCTTGAACCGGCATCGGTATATGTTATTTTAAAAAGCTGAACCGCTATCGGTATATGTTGCTTTGAAAGTCTGAACCGCCATCGGTAGATGTAGTTATTTTGTCGTTTAGCTGGCGGATCATTTACTCTTTGAACGACTCCACCTTTATCGTTTAGCGATCGGTGTGAGTAATCTTTTAGCGATCGGTGAAAGTCATCTTTTCTTTGTCGTTTAGCGATCGGTGTGAGTAAGCTTTTAGCGATCGGTGGAAGTCCTCTTTTCTTTGTCGTTTAGCGATCGGTGTGAGTAAGCTTTTAGTGATCGGTGGAAGTACTCTTTTCTTTGTCGTTTAGCGATCGGTGTGAGTAAGCTTTTAGCGATCGGTGGAAGTAAGCTTTAAACACCAGCGAATGATGAAACACTTTGTTTATCAATTTTCAGCCTTGTTTTACTATTTAGCCCTGTACACTCAACCGCAATTGTTAGAATACTAAAATACCTTTTCCAAGGGCATTTCCAACCGATTAATTTCATATGCATAACTCATTTTTCTCATTTAATAAACAAAATCAAATTACATTACTAAACACATAATCAAAAACATATTTAGACTTAAATACTATTTAAGTCAACATCATGGATCAAGACTTGTAATTTAATTTACTAAATACTGGGCAAAAACTTATTGTTCAAATACATTGGTTATTATGATTTATCGCTCATTTTACTAAAGAGTAATGATACATTTACTCTCCACTTAAAATACTTGACACAAGTATTTTAAAAGAGTATTTTAAAAAAGTAAACATAGTATTACCTTTTTACTAAATTACGATTTATGCATATTATGAATTATCATTTATTCTTGTTACCGTAAAAAATTAACTTACAAAAAAAGGAGAGGAAAACAACGTCTTTTGAAAAGATTCGATAGATTAGAAGAAAACTAGTTAATGATGAGAAAAAGGCGAAGAAAAGAAATACTAGAGAACTCAACCGTAAAATGTTCCAAGAGGATTAATATCATTATTAAAATGTCACCACGAGACATTCATTATGTGTCGAGAATTATGCTCTAACGACATATTTTACATTACAACATAGGGTAAAGATCATTGATTCGAAACAACAAGGTCCGCTCGTGATAACAAAATCAGTAGCGAACTCTAATTAACCGGAGCCGGAGCCGGAGCTGGAGAAAAAGGGGATGGGGGGCCGTAGCATTGAGAGAAATTGATCTGCTGAGGGGATTTGACTTTGAGAACAGGACTCCTCTCAAAGAAATTGGTTGGTCTGAGCTCAAACCCAATGCTGAGAGTAGGCATGAGAGGGAAATCTTCTTGGCACGGTGCATGATGAAATCCCAGGATGTACCATAACACTATATCCTTATTTTCTATTTCTCTGTTCCTGAAAATAAAAAAAAGAGTAATCTTACGTTTAATTTTTTAAAATACTCGTTGTTATGTCAAATAATTAAAATATATATATATATAAAAACGATAGTACCTATTACTCCAGGTGGCCAAAGTATCATCCCCGCGGCTTTGATCAGTGTAAAGTCCTCCAGCCCATTTTTCCGATCTATTATAGGGCGTGACCCACACATTATACTTAGTGAACGCTCCCCGAATTTGTGGGTAATCATCGTCCGTAAGCAAGGAACTTGCCACGGACTTAGGAATCAAACGGTAGGCAACGTTGTTGCCCATTTGAGTCCTCTTGTTAGGATTTTGAACGAGCAATTCAGTGGCTTTCAACCCAAGCTTGACCCTTGCATCCAACTCCCTCTTAGCAACCTGCTTTTTCGTCCTCCAATAACTTTTTCTCGGGTTGTTATGACCAACGGCTCTGATCGTCTCTAAATTCGACTTGACGAAGGAGTTGGCATCACCGTCCACGTCGAGATCGAGATGGTAGACGATGAAATGATCATGGTTCACCCCGATCGTGTTTTCCGAGAGCAATGCACCGTATGTTTCCTGACTTATTTCATCTGTATGGTTATACTTTGATGCTCTTACCTCCAGTACTCCGGTTAGTCCCACCTGAAATTCGCACATATATATTACTTTTTAACTTTTTAAATTAATTATTGTTGGTTATTTTTTTTATTACATAATTAATTAAAAATAAGAATAAAATAAAACATACAGAAGCAACAATGGAGCCACTCTGCTTGAACTCCCAATCAACAATGTAATCGTAGTTGCCAACAGCAGCCACCATTCTCACCACCAAGCTCACCTCTGGCCTCGACTCTGCTATCTGCATTTATCAATTTATTTATTTGAATAATTATTTTAAGTCGTGAAATGTATTTATTTATTCATTAACGGAATAATTATGCATGATAGACATAGTTGAAAATAATATAAATTATCAGCTAAATTATTGAAATTCTTCAAAATTAAATAAAATAAAATAGAGACACTAGGACTTACAACTCTTCCGGGAATGGAAGTCGTGGTGTGCCGCCACAGAACATCGCCGGCATGCCGTTCGAAGATACAGAAAGTGTTGGACATATTCACCGGCATCCCGTTCGGACCGGCAATGAAAGTGTCCATAAAAACTCCATTTTCCGGGCAATCTGACAGTCGCAGGAGCGGAACTCCACATTGTCCGAATCCATACTCACCAAGGTCGAAAAAGGTCCGGTAGTACCATTCTTCGTGTAGATCCATGTAGGGAACGAAAAGCTCCGATAAAAATCCTCTGTATAAAACTCGCCGGCGCTCCTCCTTTTCTGGATCGTAGATCGACGCCAGAGAGATGATCGGACCTGCTCTGGCGTCGTAACCCAGTTGGAACTCCCAATTCGCCCACCTGCAGTACAAGCCATTTTCAGATCGAATCACTTCAAATATGAACACAACTGAATTTCCAAGACTGACTTTATAGAATGTCCATCAATGGTGAAACTTGGGCCATTGGGTTGAACCACAGTGATGTCACTTAAGCTCGGAAACAATGGCGGCGTTTGTTCTGATTCTCTAAAGTCTGTTCCATTGGCTTTAGGCATAGGAACCGTATATCTGTCTAGAAAATCTAAGATTTTCATCGAATCAAGATCAACAGTCACAGTTACTCCCTCCATCGGCCTCAAATAGAAATTGACCGTGCCGTCCATGTAATAGCATTGCACCTGGTTTTGGCAACATCTTATAACAATTAACACTACAATTGTTTATATTAACTAGCGGCATTATTTATAATTAACTGACCTTAACAATTCTCTTCGTCCTCCTCCTCTCGCCGAACCATCCAACGCTGAAACTTGCACACACGAGCTCCTCCAGCTTCAGCCCTCGCCTGCGAACGGAGTCGATAAACGGCTGGTAAGTAAGAGGCAGAGTGTTCGCGGCCAACTCCTCCTCGGAAGTAAAAACCGGGTAGCCAAAGCCCTTATAGACTCGATCGGAAACAATGGAGTTTCCGGTGAGATCTACAATGAACTCACGGCTGGTCTGGTTCAGCCTGGCGATGACAAAGGCTCGGCGAGGTGGACGAGGAGATGCGGCTGGGTTCGATAGCCACGAAAGGAGTGCTTGTTTGTCCGGGTCGTCGAGGCCGACGTAGTGGAAGGTGAGGTTTTGGGAGGAGAGGGGGAGAGAGTTTATGATAATCGTTCGAACGAGGATGAGTTCAGTGGGAGTTAGAGGGTCGAGAGGGTGTTGTCGTTGATGGGTGGAGGAGACGAAGAGGAGGGAAATGAGGAAAGGAAGAATGAATTTGCAGGTTTCCCCCATTGCTGGCGGCAAATAAGAGCTTAAAAGTCTGTTGACTGTAGATAAGAGAATACTGAGTTTATATAGAGTTCCCCAGGAAGAAACATATTTAAATATAAATTAGTGTTGTCCTAGTAATTAAGTTTTCTTGTTGGCAAGGGTATTAATAAATGACGTTTTTGACTTATAATTTTTGTAATATATTAATTTTCAAAGAGAAAGACTCCAGATACAACGATTATGGCTATTATAACAATTTTCAAAGAAAAATAAATTGGAAAACTCACCGTCCAAAACTGCTAAAATCGTCAAATTGTTAATTTATGTTGAGATTTCTTTTATGAAACATTTAACTATGGATATTTAATTGTTAACACCTCTAATTTAAAAAATTAATATATATTGTACCCTAATAAAATTTAAAATAATAATTTTTGTAAAAAAAAAGGACCATCATTATTTTAACTAAATAAATTTTGATAAGTAATTAATTGTTTAAACGATGCCCTCAATGAAATTAGTGGAGAAAACAACACCACAACCACAATAAAACTTATATAGCATTGGAAAAAGACATAACTGCCCATGCGCAAATCTCTAGAGTTAATTATGGTATTTAGGTTTTCTGTTTAAAATAAATATCTGAATATTCAAGACAACCTATTTATATCTTGACTAGTTATGTGAGATTCGTAAGTTTTGAACATAACCCAATGTTAATGTCTACTTTCTTTTCGTAATTTTGAAAGATCAACTAATGTTATATGATATTTTCTAGGATTAAATTCAAACAAGAGCTCAAACTATGGAAGGAATTCAAAAAATGGCTTGAAGTGTAAAAGATGTGTAAAAAATGACCTCCCAACAAACTGATATGACCTCGTGTTCAAATTTCTAAAGGAGAATGGTTTGCCGCTGTAACACCTAAAAAATTTATCGAATAAATTTTATACGTGCATATTAATTAATGTTTTAATGTCTTTATTAAGTAAAAGTAAAAGGGAGGTTATTGAAGGAAATAGGAAAATAGGGTGGGAAAAGTCAAGAAAGTAACAGAATGAAGAAGTAGAAAAATTGGTGGCTGATGTTGAAAAGAAGAGAAAAATGAAAGAAAAGTTTGAAGGAGTCAAACTTTAAAAGAAAACCAAAAACCTTCACGTTGTGATTTTGTGTCTGAAGGGTAATTTTAGAATAAACAACTTTTTTAGGATTAGGTGGATAACACTTATCCTTTTAAGGTGTTAACTGAAGAAAAAATTTTCATTTTTGGTTAATCTTCTTCTCCACGAGAGAAGCTTCTCTTGTTTTTTTTTTTCCTTTCGGAAGGTTTTATACCAAAACCCTACTCTCTCTCTCTCTTTAAAGATTTCTAAGGTAAGAGTTTGGATTTTCTTCATTGTATTCCTTTGATTTATGAGTGAAATAAAAAGGTTTTGTAGAGTTAGTTTATACTTGTTAAACCCTAATAGAAAATTATCGAATAAATTTTATACGTGCATATTAATTAATGTTTTAATTTTTTTATTAAGTAAAAGTAAAAAGGAGGTGATTGAAAGAAATAGAAAAAAAAAAGGTTGGAAATGTAACGACCCCTTTTCCCAGCAAGATATTGTTCGCTCTGGGGATTGGGCCGTAACCCAATATCCTCCCCTTACGGCTTTGTTTGGCGAGGACTTCCCAGTCGGTCACCCAACCTGGTACTATTCTCACTGAAACACTTTTAACTTTGGAGTTCTTATGAGATCCGTTGCTAATTGTGCTCCAAAACGCGTCTTACTAACTTGGGAGGGTTTCCTTACATATGTTTCATTTCCATCTACTTCTCCAAGCGATGTGGGATTGCGACGATCCCCTCTTTACGACTCGGAATATGCTTATACTCGAGTCCGGGATTTGCCTACACTCAGCTTAGGTCCCGAGGTTTGCCCCGCAACCCGAGGTTTGTCCCGCAGTCGTGTTCATACGTACACATCCAAGTCATCACAGGAAAAGTCAAGATAATAAAAGAATGAAAAGGTAGAAAAATTGGTGGCTAACGTTGGAAAGAAGAGAAGAAGGAAGAAGTAGAAGGAAAGAAAAATTTGAAGGAGTCAAACTTTAAAAGAACACCAAAAACGTTCATGTTGTGATTTTGTGTCTGAATGGTAATTTTGGAATGAACAACTGTTTTTGGATTTGGTGGATAACACTTATCCTTTTAAGGTGTTAAGTGAAGAAAAAATTTTCATTTTTGGTTAATCTTCTTCTCTACGACAGAAGCTTCTCTTTTTTTTTTCCTTTCTGAAGGTTTTATACCGAACACTCTCCCTCTCTTTAAAGATTTCTAAGGTAAGAGTTTGATTTTTCTTCATTGTATTC
Source organism: Begonia masoniana (assembly GCA_022432975.1). Lineage (NCBI taxonomy): Eukaryota > Viridiplantae > Streptophyta > Magnoliopsida > Cucurbitales > Begoniaceae > Begonia > Begonia masoniana. The sequence continues at coordinate 8,781,574 of CM039505.1, read as the reverse complement.
CTTTGATTTATGAATGAAATAAAAAGGTTTTGTAGAGTTAGTTTATACTTGTTAAACCCTAACAGGAAATGTAAGAAAATGGCTGTATATTCTCCTTTTCTTGGTTGTTTTGAACCTTAAATGGATGAGAAAGTATGTTTATGGATAAAAGGATGAAAGAGAAGAAAAATGGGAATTTACAGGGCCTTTTGGTTTTCTAAATTTCGATTTTGTGAAGTGAGTTTTCCTTAAAATGTGGTTGAACATGTTAAAGTAAACTCTTTAAGGAGTCAATAGTCGTTGAAATTTTTGAATTCAGATATGTATAGCAAAAGATATGAATTGTTGAAGTTTGACTATTTTGTTAGGATTTCCGAAAATTGTATAGAGAATGGTTTGATTTCTATGCTTTAAGGTTTGCAAGTCAAAGAGGAGGTTGAACAAATTTCTGAAACTGAGCTCAGGATGTGAGGTAAGTGCATGTTTGCATGTGCTTTGGCCGATTGGCCTACACCACAAAGTGTTAAGACGTTGATGGGTAGGATATTAGAGTCTTTATAGAATGATGGGTTGAGATTTGGTATATTAGATTTAGATTTTGTATATATTGTTAGTTCTCATTCACTTGATTTGAGGATTTGTTATATGTTATTTTACGTTACGTTTTATTTCATTAAGGATATGTGTATGTGATATGTATTCACGCATCATAGTTTTCTAAATCATAGATAACAATTTTATGCATACGTTTTCATATAAATAGAACAGAAAGAATATAGTACAGTAAAATACGTAAATAATTATTGTGGATAGGAAACTGAGTCTGGTCGTTCCGTTAGAGGGACTGTTCTGTTAGAAAGACCGTTAGGTGTGACATTCTACTTCCCTTGGATCGAGTTGGTCGTTCCGTTAGAGAGAAAATCAGTAAGGTCATCTCCCCTCTAGAATTAGGACCCCAATAACTCATGTTATGCAAGAAAATAAAGAATAGATCCAGTTACATGTTTTACAAACAACATAGCATATTCATGAGCATGCATGTTTATTTACATCACTTACTGAGTATTAGGCTCATTAGTTACTTTGTGGTGTAGGTGAGGACGTTGATCCTCAAGACGGTTGACAGAGCAGTTGATGGAGGACGTCCATAGGGTGTACTTGTAGCTGCTGGGGTGATTTTGACCTGTGAGCAAGTTTGTAGGTATTTTCGCAGATGTGTATAAATAGTTGATTTTTAAACTTTTGGAAAAAGATTTGTTAGTTTTAAAGTTTGTTTTGAAGATAGATTTTCTAAACATGGGTTTACTTTGAAGCTTCTGCTAAGTTTTATGAAAATAACATGGTTTTTTATCGTTTTGTTTGTTTTAAGGAAACGATGTTATGATTTGTTGAGATGAATTATATAGATAAATTTTGAAATGGGTGTAAGATTTTTAAATTGAAGAAAAGTAGAAAAGGGGACAGAGGATGCGCCGATCATTTGCCCCAGATGGGCGAATGATCGCCCAAAAATGGCATTTTAGAATTCGCCACCCGAGAGAGGTGATGAGCTGTTAGTGATTTTCTACACCTAACGCAAGTGCACGTGTGACGACCCCCGACCCGATCGGGGCCATCGAGCCTCACTCCGGACATTTAAAATGTGACATATTTTTTTTTCTTGAACTTTAAAAAAAAAATTTAAAACATTTAAAATAGAGGACATAAAATTGAAGGCATAAAATGGAAGACATAAATTGGATGACAGAAGTGGAAGACGTGGGCGAAAGATATGGGGTGGAAGATATAAGGTGGAAGATGTAAGGTGGAAGGTGGAAGATGTAGGGTAGGAGATGTAGGTGGAAGATGTAGGGTGGAAGATGTAGGGTGGAAGATGTAAAGTAGAAGATGTAGGGTGGAAGATGTGGGTGGAAGATGTAAGGTGGAAGATGTAAGCTGAAAGATGTGGGCGGAAGATGTTGGGCGGAAGATGTGGGCGGAAGATGTTAGGCGGAAGATGTGGGCGGAAGATGTGGGCTGAAGATGTTGGGTGGAAGATGTGGGCGGAAGATGTTGGGTGGAAGATGTAAGGGGAAGACTTAGGTAGAAGATGTGGGCGGAAGATGTTGGGCGGATGATGTGGGCGGATGACGTGATGCATGTACATGAATACATGAAGGAACATTACACCATAGAAAACGAACAATCATCATGTATCATATCATAAAAATATATTCTATTTATCACGGTATAACACTCAATGGTTCACAGACATCAAGCAAATCTTCGAAACTATATTCCTAATACCCTTGTGATGTAGGACTCCTTAGCAAGCCGTGCACTTCTCCTCTTTTGCACCTAAGACATTTCACATTCAAGTGTTAAGAAAAGAAAACAATCCTGAATAACCTAATTTCAAGACTAGTTAAGTTCCTAACTAAAGTAACCTCCTAGATTTTAGTTTAAACTTCATAGACATTTAGTCGAGTGCCTTGTATCCGTAACTTTGTTTCCAATAATATTAATGACATTTATTCCTTCAACTACCGAAAATTAAACCAACATTCATTATTTCTAAATCCATCAACAATAACGTCCAACATTCCAACATCAATGCCAAAATACAAACAATCCCATAAATACTAACATTACTCTAACATTGATAAACCCAAAAACCTCAAGCTCTAGATAAAATAACCTCCTAAATCAAAACTTAACAAATACATTATCTAAGCCTTACCTAGAGCTCGGTTCTTGAAGAAAACGAAGGGGAAAAAATCGGTTGAGAGGAGGAAACCGTGGTTGCGAAAAAGGGAAAGTCGTTGAAAGGAAGGAGAAATTGTGGAAAGAGAGAGGGCGTCGGCGGGAGGAGAGAAATGTGAGGGAGGGTTTTATCTTTAAATACAAACATTAACCTCCTTAATTACAATTTTGTCAATTAACCTAGCTTTCTAGCTAAAATGTACAAAATCATCGTTTTAGATTCTCGTAACTTCCTCACTCTACCAATTATCCCAATTAAATTCTCGGAACTCTAACAAAACTTTCCGCTCGGAAAATGGACTTAAATTCTTTTATTATGAAAACACCCTTAATGAGCGAAAACCCAGAAACCCAAAGACCTGGGCGTTACAAAACGTGCGTAAAATTTTCTTAAAACTTTTTTTTTTTAGTGACACTGTTTACGTGAAAAGTACCTGACACTATTCACGTAAACAGTGTTGGACACTGTTCATGGGCGATTACTCACCCCTTGGGGGCGAACCTTCACTGGTTTCACCCCCTGGGGCAATTGTTCACCCCCTGGGGTGATTGGTCGCCCCTTGTGGGGCGACTGATCGCCCTTGGGGCGAATTTTCACTCCTACGAGGCGACTATTTGTCTATGTGGGGAGAATGATAACTCTTAAAAGAGAGTTATTTTATACTATTTTTAGTTAATATAACTCGTATGATTTGAGTAAATATAAAAGACAAGTTGTCAAAATTATAGAAATTACTATAGGTTGCTGCAACATTGAAAAATTTTACGAATTTTATGAATTTTATGTTTATTTTCAGAAAAAATAAGATTATTAGCACTAATTTGAATTTTGTTGTTATCACGTTTGGTCACAGATTTACTAGCGGGAAAGTAAAAAGAAAATATTGGATTTTTATTTGAATGACCAAAAGAGAAAGAGCAAATATTGGAGAAATCGCTAGAATCAAGGAGAGAGAGAAAAAATTTGATGAAGAATTCCCTAGAATACAAGTGAGAGAAGAAGGCGGGCAAAAGAAAATAAAACAGAATAAAAGAGGAGATCTAGAGGGAGGAGAGGACACACGCAAAACAAGGAGGAGAGAAGACAAAGACTAACAAGGAGGAGAAGTTAGGCTGCTGGAGACTACACTTGATCTCTTCTTCTTCTACCTTTATTAATTTTATTTTATGAATATTATTATTTTTGGTTTTATTATCATGATTTTATGCTAGACTTTTTTATCTTAGTTAGAAGAGAAGTACTCGTTATGTGTTTTACTTAAATCTATGAAAGTTTACGTATTTTTCATTGAACAATCTATCATAAAGTTTATTGCTTCATTCAAATTGTGTCGACGGGCAAATTTGATGTTACATGTTCCTATTATATCGATAGGTAGATAGGAATTTTAAGATTCATAATTGATTAAATAAATTAAATTGTTACAAAGTTGTTAACATTAATCTATTTGGCATTGAGAATAGGATTTTAAAGAAATTCGAATCAAGTTTTATTCTTTCAACGCCGAAAGAAACTCTAGGTTGAATTTAACTAGGCAATTTGATAGAACCCTAGAAAAATATTCGTTCTCGCTGTTCTGTAGAAAATGTTATAGCTTTCTGTAGCATCGATAGTAATTTGCATGTAACGAGGAAATCAACTCTAACCAAGGCTTCCATCATTTTTATCTTCTTAATTTATTTCAGTTTAAATCTTTATTATTTCTGAGTAACCTTAATTTTTATATTATTCTACCGCTCAAGTCATTTTTTTTTTCATCTCTAGTTTATATAATTTTATAACAATTAAATTTTAGTTAAGATTATTCTCGTGAGATCGACTTTTACTTACTCTTTATTATTTTGTTAGTGACACGTGCTGTAACACCCGGCATTTTTCCGTGTAATTATTTCCCCGAATAATTAAGCGGGATTACTCTGATATTAATGCAATGACTGTTTTTAATAAAATTATTGATGTGATTAATCGAACGAGGGTGATCCGTGAGACCGAATCGATTAACTAAATAATGTTTTAGTTAAAAACCAATGAAATGGCAAATTAGGAAGAAATTAAGGTTGGTGGGAGGGAACTAATGAGTGTTTGACACTTAGCAAACTTGTTGGAGAAGCTAAGCCCCTCTTCCTCCTTCCCTCCTACGTGAAAACACTCCATCTTGCATTTTTTCATCTTTTCTTCTTTGCTTTCTCTCTTCCAGACGCCTGAAACAGATTTCCAAAAACTTTGTTTCTTCTGTTTCCTTCGGTTTCCTTCAGTAAAGGTAACCCTTTTTCACTAGTTAACAAGTTTAGGTTAGTTAACCGTTGGTTTTTTTGAAATCTAGGTTAATGTCCATTTTTGCATGCTTTAGGTTCGCGAACCACCGTTGTTGTGCACATTAAGCTTGCTGCATTTCGGACAACAGGTAAGTTCATACGTATAGGTTTGGCCCTTAAGGCCCTACAATACGGAGGTACTAGGTTTTATGTTGTCGAGATTTCTGTTGGGTAGTTAAACCATATGTTATGTTTTAGGTTAAGTTTGTTCTGTTTTATATCCTGCTTATTATTATTCTGTCGCCTGTCTATGAATGCTCATGCATACACGTTTTCTCTGAAAGTCATGAAAATATTTTCTGCACACGGTTTGAAGTTAAGCAAGATAAAACCTGTAACGAAATGTATGGTTAAGTGTGGACGAGGACTGACATCCTGTCATGTACTCCTGTTATGTCCTGTTGTGGCATGTACTCCTGTTGCGCCAACTTTTCTTCCCACTTATACCTTCCTGTCCAGTGAAATGTAACGTAAAGTAATGTAATGTTCATGTATTTGAAAATGTTCATGCATAGCACGTACATCACTTTGCACTGTATGTTCTTACTGAGCACTAGGCTCATAGTTGAACTCCCTGTTGTAGGTACGGATCCCGTGGATGAGGACTTTGTGTCTCAGGCCGAGGAATAGGTTGTTGGTGGCACGAGCTTGCAGGGGTTGGTCGTTGCAGTCAAACATATTCTGTCCCGAGGTTTAAGTTTTAAAGTGAAGTTCATGTCTGGAAACTCTGTTGGGATTTAGGTGTTTTCATTTTAAAACTCTGTTAGGAACTCTGTTGGAATTTTTGAAATGTATAGGTTTTGGTGTTCAAGTTTTTAAACCTCTGTAATTGACAGTTGTATAAATATTTTGAAACATTCTGGAACTGTTTGGAGATTTTCTCTTTTAGATTGTGCATGGATTATCTCTGGTTTTAGAGCTATCCATGCAGATTGATTTCTTAAACTTCTGTTATGTTTTCCATCCTGTCCAAAATCATGTTTTGAAATCGGTTTTTAAAGTTTTTATGCCTTCTGTTTTATGCTTCCTATTTATGTCTTCCTGTTAAAAGTTGTCAATTCTGCCTTTAAAATTATATCATCTGCCCATATCATCCGCCCATATCATCTGCCCATATCATCCACCCATATCATCCGCCCACGTCATCCGCCCGTATCATCCGCCCATATCATCCGCCCACGTCATCCGCCCAAGTCATCCGCCCACGTCATCCGGCCATATCATCCGCCCACGTCATCCGCCCACATCATCCGAGCAGGCAGTGCGGGGTGATATAATGTCAGTTGGAGACCAGAAATTGTATGCCAATCTTATCATCATCGATATGAAAGGATACTAAGTAATTCTAGGGATGGACTGGCTGTTTCGACATCACGCCACCATCAACTGCAAGTCCGGGCTCGTGTTTTTTAAGCGCCCGAACGAGGTAGAGTTCTCCTATCAGGCAATACCAAAGAAACACAATATGCCTGTTATATCCTCCTTGAAAGCTCAACAGCTGATGAGGTCAGGATGTGTCAGATTTCTTGCCCACGTAGTAGATATCCAGAGGCAAGGTGTGGTGGAACTTCAAAGTATCCCGGTGGTTCGAAACTTCTCAGGGGTTTTCTTAGATGACTTACCGGGATTGCCACCTGATCGTGAGATTAAGTTTGAAATTGATGTATATCCTGGTGCTGAACTGGTATCGAAGAATCCGTATCTTATGGCGCCAATAGAGCTGACGGAGTTGAAAACTCAGCTGAAAGAACTAGTGGACAAGGGCTTTGTGCGCCCTAGTTTCTCTCCGTGGGGCGCTCCCGTCTTGTTCGTTAAGAAGAAGGATGGGTCCCTACGTATGTGCATGGATTACCGGGAGCTGAACAAGTTGACCATCAAGAATAAGTACCTGTTGCCGAGGATCGACGATCTATTTGACCAGCTGCAAGGGGCTCGGGTATTCTCGAAGATTGATTTGCGCTCCGGGTATTACCAGTTGAAGGTCAGAGCTGACGATATTCCAAAGACCGCCTTCAGGACCTGGTACGGACACTACGAGTTCTTGGTGATGTCGTTCGGGTTAACTAATGCTCCAGCGGCATTTATGGACCTGATGAATAGGATATTCCAGGACTTCTTGGATAAATTTGTAATCGTCTTCATCGACGACATCCTGGTTTATTCCAGGAGTGAAGCGGAGCACAAGGAGCACTTGGCTATTGTGCTGTCAACTCTAAAACAGCATCGATTGTACGCCAAACTGTCAAAATGTGAATTCTGGTTGGGCAGAATTAATTTCCTAGGCCATGTGGTGTCTACAGAAGGAATTTCAGTGGATCCGGCCAAGATTCACGCTGTGAAAGAATGGCCGAGACCGAGAAATGCCAATGAGGTACGAAGTTTTATCGGGTTAGCTGGTTATTACAGAAAGTTTATCAAGGGATTTTCTGTGATAGCGAAGCCTATGACCAACTTAACGAGGAAAGACATCAAGTTCAAGTGGTCTGAAGCCTGTGAGGTGAGTTTTCAGACACTTAAGCAGAAATTAACCACTGCTCCTCTGTTAGTATTGCCAGTTGAAGACGGCAAATTCAGCGTATACTGTGATGCGTCCAAGGTCGGCTTGGGATGTGCATTAATGCAAGAAGGGAAAGTAGTAGCATACGCATCCAGACAATTGAAGAACCACGAGCAAAACTACCCTACTCACGATCTTGAGTTAGCGGCAGTTGTCTTTGCACTGAAAGTATGGAGACGCCACTTATATGGACAATCATGGGAGGTGTTTTCTGATCACAAGAGTTTGAAGTACATATTTACCCAGAAAGAGTTAAACATGAGACAAAGGCGGTGGTTAGAATTTGTGAAAGATTATGATGTTGAGATTAAATACCACCCGGGGAAAGCTAACGTGGTAGCCGATGCATTGAGCAGGATGCCAGCTACTATGAAACCGGCTATGTCGGCCGTATCAATGCCTTTGAGGATAGAGATACAGAAGTTCGATATGGAGATAGTTTCTGGGCTATCGGCTATACTAGCAGACTTGACACTACGGCCCACCGTCCTGGACCGAATTAAGGAAGCCCAGAAGACCAATTCAAAGGAGATGGCTGATATAGTAAGCAAGTTACCTATGGCTTCTTCCGATTTCAGTTATTTGAGAGATGGTATGCTGAAGTTCAAAGATAGGTGGTATGTTCCGAGAGACGAAGAGCTACGAAAGAACATCTTGTCGGAAGCCCACTCGTCTTCTTTCTCTGTGCATCGTGGAAGCACGAAGATGTATCAAGACTTGAAACTTCACTTTTGGTGGCCGAATATGAAGAATGAAGTGGCCAAATTTGTGGAGTCTTACATGATATGTCAACAAGTCAAGGCTGAACATCAACGACCAGGTGGAACACTTCAGCCTCTCCCGATCCCAGAATTGAAGTGGGAGAACTTCACGATGGATTTTGTTGTCGGCCTTCCAAGAACGGCTAAGGGCCATAATAGCATATGGGTCATAGTAGACAGATTGACGAAGTCGGCCCGTTTTCTACCTGTGAAGACGACATTCTCTATGGACCAGTATGCAGAGCTATACATTAGTGAGATCGTCAAGCTGCATGGGGTGCCAGTATCAATTGTATCTGATCGGGACCCTAGATTTACATCGAGGTTCTGGAAAAGCTTGCAAAACTCTTTAGGCACCAAGTTAAATTTCAGCACGGCATTTCATCCACAGACGGACGGACAATCCGAGAGAACGATACAGATACTGGAGGATATGTTAAGGTCGTGCGTGCTAGAATTTCATGCTCCTTGGAGTAGATATTTGCCGTTAGTGGAGTTCGCTTACAATAATAGCTACCAGGCTACGATCGGTATGGCTCCATATGAAGCTCTTTACGGCAGGAAATGTAGATCCCCATTGTGTTGGGATGAAGTCGGAGAAGCCAAGCTTATCGGTCCTGAGTTATTACAGCAGATATCCGAGGTGATAGCTGCTATCAAACAACGAATAAAAATTGCTCAGAGTCGACAGAAGAGTTATGCAGACCATAGAAGAAGAGACTTAGTGTTTGCTGAGGGCGATGAAGTATTCTTGAAAGTGTCGCCTTTCAAGGGCGTAATGAGATTCGGTAAGAAAGGAAAGCTCAGCCCGCGGTTCATTGGCCCTTTTCCCATTTTGAAGTGTGTGGGAAGCATGGCCTACAGACTACAGTTGCCAGCGTCAATGGATGGAGTTCACAATGTTTTTCATATTTCGATGCTGAGAAAGTGTGTACGAGATCCAACCCAGATCGTGGAACATGTGGACTTTGATATCATGCCGATGCTGACATATGAAGAAAGGCCCATACAGATATTGGATACTTCACTCAAGGTGTTGCGCAACAGGGTAGTCCCATTGGTGAAAGTTTTGTGGCGCAATCATAATGTGGAGGAAGCCACGTGGAAAGACAAGAGGATGTTAGAGCCCAATATCCTGAGCTATTCGCTTAGGCAAATTTTGGAGACAAAATTTTGTTAAGGTGGGTGGAATGTAACACCCGGCATTTTTCCGTGTAATTATTTTCCAGAATAATTAAGCGGGATTATGTTAGTGGTTTTACACACTTACACGCAAGTACACGTGTCGCTAACGAAGTAATAGAGTAAGTAAAGTATCGATCCCACGAGGATATTGTTAATTGAATTAATAGCTATAATAATCTTATAAAAATATTAAATTGCTGGATAAAAATTAGAAATAAAATATGAATAATGATGCAATAAAATAAAACAAGTTAAACGAGGTAAAATCGATGAATAAAAGCCTTGGCTAGGATCGATTTCTTCGTTACGATAATTTTACTGTTGATGCTTTGGTAATGCTCTGCAGCATTATCTATGAACAGCAAGAATTAAATGTTTCTAGGATTCTTTCGAATTGCCTAGGTAAATTCAAATTAGAATTTCTTTCTACCTTGAAGGAATGTAACTAATATTGAATTTCCTATATGCTTTATTCTTATCGCCAATCAAATTAATGTTAACTACGTTGTAACAATTTAATTTGATTAATTATTCGTGCATCTAAAATTTATATCTATCTATCGATACAATATAAACATGAATCGTCAACCTATCTGTCGATACGATCTGACTTAGCAAGAAAATTTCACAAATAATTGTTCAATAGATAATTGCAGAAACAAAACCAAGATCGTAACAAAATACCGTAACGAATACTATCGTCCTAACCAAGAAAAAGAGTTTTAGCTGCTAAACATAATTAAATTAAACTACAAACAATGTTGTTCATAAAAAACAATAAAATAAGAAGAGGAAGAAAAACAAAGGATTTTCGTTGGTCTTCTTCTTCAATTCTGGAGCCCTTCAGAATTAGTCCCCCCCAGCTCCCTGTCTCACCAGAGAAACCGTTCTTTTTTTTTTATTTTTTTTTAAAAATCATCACGTCCCAATTAATTCCCCCAGTTCCTATATTCTCTCCTTCTTTTTTGTAACCAATTTTCTCTTTCTTCCATTATGTGAGTCCACCTCATTTTCCTTTTTCAGAATGGTTTTCTCTCTCTCCTTTCTCATTTATTCTGGTTTCGTCTTTTAGTGCTGCCCCAATTCATCACGTCTTCCGCTGCCCAATGACCACCTTCTCTTTTCTTCTTTCAGCTTCTTCCGCCACTTTTGTCATCTAGTGCTGCCCAATCATCACATCTTCCGCTGCCCAGTGACCACCTTCTATTTTCTTCTTTCCACTTCATATCTTCCGCTGCCCTTATTTGTTACTTCTTCCGCTGCCCAAGTTTTTATTCTTTCAGCATCTACCGCCAGCTTTGTCGTCTAGTGCTGCCTAGATGTTTACTGCTTCCGATTGCTGCCCAATTTCTCTACATCATCCGATTGCTTTGTTTTATTCCACAAAATCTTCAACCTATTTGATCTTCCTTGATTGTAGTAATATTCTCTCTCTCTTCTTCGTATTCTGCATAAAATTTACAGCCAAAATAAATCCTCTAATTTTGGCAACCGTCATTTTCTCTAAAAAAATTCAACTTTTAAACTTGACTTTTCCCGCTATAATCCTTTCATTCAAATATGAAAATATAAAATTCAAATTAAAGAGAAAAATCATGCTTTTAATAGAAAATTTGCATTAAATATATTAAATTCAATCAAGCCCTAATGCTGTAGCATTGCATAGCATTTGTAGTAAATCCATATAAATTTATTGTTGCAATCACTCAATTCATATAAGTTTTCTTATATAAAGTTAGCATAAAATGACTCTAAAATAAGAGTCATCAAATACCTCCAAACTTAAACCATTACTCGTCCTCGAGTGATGCAAACAAAAATAACTTTCCAAGGTAACATTGACAAAAATCGATATAATTTCAAAATATCTACTAACTTGTAAATTATTGAAAAATTTCACTATCACAATTAAAAGCAATCAATATAGATTCAATTCCCAATAAACTAGTCAAAATGTGTGTGTGCTCAAACTCCATTTGAATTGCTAAGTTCAATAATCAAAACTAGAAATCACAATACATATTATAAGATGTCAACTCTCTAATATCCTTCATAAATCCATTAACATTCAAAGATTCTTCTTCTTTCTTTTTATTTTATTTTTTAAATAAGTAAGGGGATTAAGTTTTTTTTTTTTTTTTTTTACATTGACTTTATCTATAAGTCACACTACCTTTTTACGCGATTGACAACATTGGTGATGAAGTCCTCCGGTTACTCAATAGTGTCACCTCAAGATAAATATACTCATATATACAATAGAGGAGTATAGTCAATAAACATGCAACGGAGTTCCTCCCAACGTTCCTCTAATTTATTTCTACCCATCGAGTATCCAAAAGGCTCACTCGAAATTAAAAGTAGATTAGAAAATTGCACTTTTTTTTTTAATTATTATTTTATTTTATTATTATTTTTTTATTTTTATTACCCCCAAACTTATTATTTACTATATTTTTCTAAGAAGAATTCTCTAATTGCTAATTTCTTTAATCAAACATTAAATTATTGACGCCTAGATATAATTGTAATGTCTAGCAAGGATAATATTCTTAAACAACCAAAAGGAGTTTGTGTGTTAGAGACACTAAGTTAATGGGAATAAATCTTAATTGATTTCTAATAATAAGTGACATTAACATCATCCAATAACTCACCAAATCAAAGGATATTAGGAAATTATATCGCACTTTTCTTCATTTCATCATCATTTATTTTTATTTTTATTTTTATTTTTATTTTTATTTTTATTAAAGAGACAAGGTAACACACCAACAGAGGGTAACAAACCAAAAGATAACAACAAACACTAAAACACCAATCAACAGATACTAATTTCCCTAAAATAAAATTTAAACAACCAAACTTCAGTCAACGTCCAGAGAGAATTAAAACAACCATATTCAGAGAAACAGTAAATATTAATCATCCAAATTAGATAAACATTCACATTAAACAAACAAACTAAACAGCATACCAAGAATTAAAACAACCATATTCAGAGAAACAGTAAATATTAATCATCCAAATTAGATAAACATTCACATTAAACAAACAAACTAAACAGCATATCAAATAGCAGCACCCCCACACTTAAACATTGGCAGTGTCCCCACTGCCAAACAGAATGAAGTTCAACGAAAATAATTTAAAGCAAAATAAACTAAGGGGTTAGGACTTCCCTGGTATTTATGCTTCAGGTTCTGGTTCATCATCCGAGTCTAGGAAAAGTGCGGTTGGGAAATGTGGGAAAACAGGAGATGGATCCTTTGGTTTCTTAGCAAAGCTAGCTGCCAATGCTGTATCACGCAGCTTGTTGTACTGCCAAAATGTTCTATTTTTGCGTTTTAAACTAGTCAAGGCCCTTGTCACTTTGTATTGTAATTGCTTCTGAAGTTGAAGTTCCTCTTTCAAAGTCGAAAGATCATTTCTGTGCAAATCGAGCTTGTTACGCAATGACTCCAGACCGTCAAGTATTTGCTGTTGGATATTGTTGTTGCTGGATGATTCTGCAGCTCCACTTGCAGCATTCTCCTCAGATTCTGTTTCTCCTGCTCCCAACCCCTCCGAAGCGATTCTCCTTATAATAGGTGGTGTCATTACAGGACCGGGGGAGAGTTCTTCTTCATCAGCTTCATACATTACGCCAGCCAGTTCACATAATCCAGAGATCAAAGAAGGAAATAACAGCTGCCCTTTCGGTTTTAAAGCATTTGCACACAAGTTCCGATATATCACCAGACCCACATTAATTGTCTTGTTTGTCAAAATGCAATAGAGTAAGATAGCTCGTTCTCTTGTCAAATGCTGACCATGAGACGAAGGAAATAATCGGAGTTTTAAAAAATGATACCAAACCTTAGCCTTCGGCAGTAGAGCGAGCCTTGAAATAGAGACACAGCCAGTTTTTGACCTTACCCATTCTGTGTTGGGCACTGCTATTTCCGTCAATACTGATTTTAAAAATCCCTGTGATCCATAATCCTCGTATTTATAGAATTCATCCTCAACTTCCTCCAACTCGTAAAATTGATTAATTTCAGATGGTCCTATTTTTATCTCGCATTCTTGAACCCGAATGCTTTCAGGCAAATCTCCCTCAAAATTGGCATAAAACTCCCGCACAATATTCTTTATCGCTGTATTCGGAGCAGCACAAAATTTTTCCCACTTTCGTTCTTGAATAATAGAGCCAATATAGCTTGGGTACCTGGATAATTGCTCGGCCTCAACCAGGAAACCTTTTTCTTGAGCAAAAGACCGTTGTAGTAGAGCTTGCTCGTATCGCAGCTTGGCTTCCTCAGAAATAAACGCCATTCTGTTTACTTTCTTGGCGTTTTTCCGACCCTTCTGTTTTGGCCTCATTGTTACAGACAGAATAGTGCGTAATGCTGTAGCGTTAGTCGCAGCGGCGCGGAGCAGAGGAAAAATGGTCGAAAATTTTTGCTCAGAGACTCGAAAGAAAAATCTCACTGAATGTCGACGGCTGGTTACAAGCAGAAATTAACCCTAAAATCACCTTGAGAGAAATTGGGTGAAGATAAATAAAGAAGTAAGAGTGAAATTCAAAAATAACTTATTTAAACCAACAAAATTATAAAACAAAAATAATAGATAAAAATTGCAACTAAAATTAATGCATAAAAGGATATTTTTGAGGGTTGCCTCCCTCACAGCGCTGAGTTTTTTTTTTTTTTTTTTTATCTAAGTCTTCAGCCAGACTTTCCTTTTTGCTCATTTTTCTTCTAGATTTTGTAAGGAAATTGACATAATCCTTGTCAATTTCTCTCCAAAATAATGCTTTATCCGTTGACCATTTACCTTAAAAGTTCTTCCATTTTTTTCATCATGCAATTCTACTGCTCCGTATGGAAATACCTCCATTATTTCAAATGGCCCAGACCACCTCGATTTCAACTTTCCTGGAAAAAGTTTCATCCTAGAATTAAATAGCAAGACTTTTTCACCTTTTAAAAATGTTCTTGCCTGTAACTTTCTATCATGCCATTTCTTCACTTTTTCCTTATAAATCTTTGTATTTTCATACGCTCTTAATCTCAACTCTTCCAACTCCTGTAATTGTACCAGCCTGCTTCTTCCTGCTTGCTGTAAATCCAAATTGACATTTTTTATTGCCCAGAAGGCCTTGTGTTCTAATTCTACAGGGAGATGGCAAGCTTTGCCATAAATCATGTTGAATGGAGTAGTGCCCACAGGAGTCTTAAATGCTGTTCTGTATGCCCATAAAGCATCGTCTAATTTTAATGACCAATCCTTTCTGTTCGGATTTACCACCTTTTCCAGAATCCGTTTTACTTCCCTGTTAGATACTTCTGCTTGTCCATTACTTTGAGGATGGTATGCTGTAGTTACCTTATGTCTCACTCCATATTTGCTTAGTAATGCAGCAAAGGCTCTGTTACAAAAATGAGATCCTCCATCACTTATAATAGCTCTGGGCGTACCAAACCTCGTGAAAATATTTTTCTGTAAAAATCTCAGTACACACTTCCCTTCGTTGTTTGGCAAGGCTGCAGCTTCTACCCATTTAGAAACATAATCAACAGCTAACAATATGTACTGGTTTCCATTAGATACTGGGAAGGGTCCTATAAAGTCAATTCCCCAGAAGTCAAAGACTTCAATCTCTATGATGTTGGTCAAGGGCAACTCGTGTTTTCTTGATATATTTCCTGTTCTTTGACATCTGTCACATTTTTGAACAAACTCATTAGCATCCTTAAAAAGAGAAGGCCAGTACAAACCTGATTGTAGAACTTTTGCAGCTGTTCTGGTTCCTCCATAATGACCGCCATATGGTGCTGCGTGCATTGCTGCAGCACTGATTGCATTTCTTCTTCAGGGACACATCTTCTTAACAACTGGTCAGCACATTGTTTGAAAAGAAATGGCTCGTCCCAGAAATATTGTTTAACATCTTTCAAGAACTTCCTTCGTTGCTAATAATCTAAATCAAAAGGGACAATATTACTTACAATAAAATTCACAAAATCTGCGTACCAAGGAGCTGAAGAAACTTCCAGCTGCAGTAGCTGTTCATCAGGGAAGAATTCTTTAATCATTTCTTCATTTTACTGCTCCCCCACATTCTCCAGGCGAGATAAATGATCAGCTACTTAGTTTTCGCAACCCTTTCTGTCTCGAATCTCCATATCAAATTCTTGAAGTAACAGCACCCATCGAATAAGCCTAGGTTTAGCATCCTTCTTGGCAACCAAATATTTTATTGCCGCATGGTCAGTGTAAATGATAACCTTGGCGCCAATTAAATATGTTCTGAATTTGTCAAATGCAAAAACCACAGCTAGTAGCTCTTTCTCTGTTGTTGTGTAGTTCTTTTGAGCTTCATTCAATGTTTTGCTTGCGTAGTAAATGGAGTGAAAAATTTTCTCTTTCTTCTGCCCAAGAACCACTCCCACTTCATAGTCGCTAGCATCACACATTAAAATAAAAGGCGAGTTCCAATTGGGTGCAGCTATTACAGGTGCCGTGATCAGCTTTTGTTTCAGCATATTAAAAGCTTCCAGACAGTTTTCATCGAAGTTAAATGGTATATTCTGCTCCAGTAAACTGCACAAGGGCTTTGATATTTTAGAAAAATCTTTGATGAAGCGTTTGTAAAATCCTGCATGCCCCAAAAAGCTTCTGATTCCCTTCACTGTTTTTGGTGGAGGCAGTTTCTCAATAATTTCGATCTTCGCTTTATCCACCTCTAAACCTTTTGCTGAAATTCTATGCCCCAAAACTATTCCTTCTGGAACCATGAAATGACACTTTTCCCAGTTTAAAACTAGGTTAGTTTCCATACATCTCTTCAGTACTTTCTCTAAATTTTCCAGACAACTCTTGAAAGAATCTCCAATAATGGAGAAATCATCCATAAAAATTTCCAATCCTTCTTCAATCATGTCTGAAAAAATCGCCATCATGCAGCGCTGGAATGTGGCAGGAGCATTATATAACCCAAAAGGCATCCTTCTAAAAGCAAAAGTTCCATATGGACAGGTGAAAGTTGTTTTCTCCTGGTCCTCCGGGGCTATTGTAATCTGATTGTACCCCGAGTAACCGTCTAAAAAGCAATAAAAATCTTTACCAGCTAATCTGTCCAGCATTTGGTCTATGAAGGGAAGAGGAAAATGGTCCTTTCGGGTAGCTTTATTAAGCTTCCTGTAGTCCATGCAAATCCGCCATCCGGTCACTGTCCTTGTTGGTATCAATTTATTTTTTTCATTCTCTATGACAGTTGTCCCTCTTTTCTTTGGAACACAATGAACTGGGCTAATCCAGGAGCTGTCAGAAATGGGGTAAATTATTCCTGCATCTAACCATTTGAGTATCTCTTTCTTTACAACTTCCTTCATAATGAGATTCAGTCTTCTCTGCTGATCTATAGTTGCGGTAGCTCCTTCTAATCTGATCTTGTGCATGCAAATGCTTGGACTTATCCCTCTTATGTCTTTCACTGTCCATGCTAAAGCTAGCTTATATCTCTTTAGAACATCTACTAACTCGTGCTCCTGCATGTTAGAGATAAAGTGGCAGAAATAATAGCAGGAAATGTCTCTTTGAGTCTAAGAAATACATACTTCAGGTGAGGTGGCAATTGTTTGAGTTCCACTGCGGGTGCTTCTTCGCTGGAATGTTGCAAATCATTTTTGTCATCTTCGTTTCTGATTAATGCTTCAAACTGCCTTCGATATCCGCCTGAAAATTGTTTTATTTCTGCTGCTTTGACTCCTTCAGAAATGCTGAAACACTCTTCTTCATCATAGGGACATTTCATAGCTTTTAAGACATTGAAAGTAACTTGCTGGTCATTAACTCTCATCGTCAGTTCTCCTCTCTGTACATCAATCAGAGTTCTGCCAGTAGCCAAAAATAGCCGCCCCAAAATTATCGGTATTTCTCGATCGGCTTCATAGTCAAGTATAATGAAATCTACAGGGAAAATGAATTTGTCCACCTTTACTAACACATCTTCTATATTTCCCTGAGGGTGGGTTAATGATCGGTCAGCAAGCTGCAAGGTTACTGTTGTTGGCCGTGCTTCTCCAATTCCCAGCTTCTTAAAGATTGACATGGGCATCAGATTTATGCTGGCTCCCAGATCGCAGAGAGCTTTTCCAAAATAATTATTGCCAATTGTACAAGGAATAGTGAAGCTACCAGGGTCCTGCAACTTTGGTGGGATCTTATTCTGCAAAATATAGCTGGTTTCCTCAGTCATTGCCACCATTTCATATTCTCCCAACCTCCTCTTTTTGGATAAGATGTCCTTCATAAATTTTGTGTAATTCGGCATCTGTTCAAGAGCTTCCACAAGAGGTACATTGATATGGAGTTGCTTCAAAACATCCAAAAATTTTTTAAATTGTTTTTCCTGGTTGTGCTTGTGAAGTCTCTGTGGAAATGGTGGAGGAGGTCTCTTCAGTTGCATCTCTGTAGGTCGATGCTGCTGCGATGCTGCGGGCGGAACTGCGGCATTTATATTAATTTCTCCAGAATCCGAATTAAACTCTTCGGCCTCTTGAGGTCTTTCTTTCTCAATCATCATTTCTCTTTCTTGTAAATCCTCAATATTGGGTTGCTGTTCTGCTTCTTTTTCTTGGCAATTTTTCTTTGGTTTCTCCACTCTTGGTGGCTTCTCTGGAATCTCCACTTCTCTGCCATTTCTTAATATTATTGCCTTGCAGTGTTCTTTTCCCGATCTCTGTGGAATCTCAGTGTCGCTGGGTAATTGTCCACTGTTTCTTGAGTTCGAAGATTGAGCTAGCTGCGCAAGTTGGGTTTTAATGTTCTTTATCGAAGCTGATAAATTCTGCAGAATTATATCCGTCTTTGCAGCATATTCCCTTGCAAAGTTATCTGATTTTTCTTGAACTACTGGCTTCTGAATTTGCTGATTGTAGTTCTGGGCATAGTTGTCAGCAGATCTTGCAGGTACTGCATTATTCTGTTATTGCGAACTCCATTGGAAGTTTGGATGCTGTCTCCATCCTGGGTTGTACGTCTGTGAATATGGATTATTGTTTCTGTTATACCCCACGTAATTTACTGATTCGGGATTCGTCGGGCATGAACTTTCATCATGGTTCTCCCCGCAGAAAATACAAGAAATCTCTCTGGTTACTGGTTGTTGCTGTTTGTTCATAGCTTTAATGGCATTTTCAAGTGAAGCTATTTTTGCATTAAGAGCAGCCACTTCATCTACCTCATAACTTCCAGGTGCTCTCCTTGTAGATTGCATTCTGTCTGAAGGCCACTGATAACTATTTACTGCCATTCTCTCCAATAGATCGTAAGCTTCGTTGAAAGATTTAGAAAGCAATGTTCCATTCGCTGCTGCATCAATAATCGATCGGGTCTGTCCATTCAGCCCGTTGTAAAATTTTTCCAGTTGAATCCAGTGAGGGATCCCGTGATTTGGACACTGTCTCAGCAACTCTTTAAATCTATCCCATGCTTCGTAGAGGGATTCTCCATCTCTTTGCTGAAAACTGGTGATCTCATTTCTCATCCTCGCATTCCTCACTGGTGGGTGATATTTCATAATGAACTTTTTAGCTAGATCCCTCCATGTAGTTATGGTATCTGAAGGAATGCTATTCAACCAATCTCTGGCGCGATCTCTCAAGGAATATGGGAAGAGCTTCAGTCTCAGGGCTTCTGCAGATACACCAGGGAAGTTAAATGAGTCACTAACTTCTCCAAAAACCTTCAAATGGCGATGAGGATTATCTGTTATAGCTCCAGTGAATTGTCCAACCGTCTGAAGCATTTGGAACATCACTGGTTTCAGTTCGAATCTGATGGCACGAAGGTCAGGTCTGACTATTCCAGGATTAAGATCGTTCAGTGTAGGAATTGCAAAATCCTGAATAGGTATATCTCTGTCATCGACAACTCTTTCAGCATTTTCTCTTTCTCTTTCTACATTCGCCATATTTTCGCCTTCAATAAATTGTTGCTGATTTTGTCTTCTTCTAGCTCGGAATGTTCTTTCAATTTCTGGATCTATGGGTACAAGATCCTGTGCGTCTTCTTCGTCCGGCATAAATCAATGATATCTGAAAATAGAGAAAGAAACTAAAATAAAATAACGTCAAATAAAATAAAATGATTATAGCAAAATAATCACAACTAAACAATATCCCCGGCAACGGTGCCAAAAACTTGTTAGTGGTTTTACACACTTACACGCAAGTGCACGTGTCGCTAACGAAGTAATAGAGTAAGTAAAGTATCGATCCCACGAGGATATTGTTAATTGAATTAATAGCTATAATAATCTTATAAAAATATTAAATTGCTGGATAAAAATTAGAAATAAAATATGAATAATGATGCAATAAAATAAAACAAGTTAAACGAGGTAAAATCGATGAATAAAAGCCTTGGCTAGGATCGATTTCTTCGTTACGATAATTTTACTGTTGATGCTCTGGTAATACTCTGCAGCATTATCTATGAACAGCAAGAATTAAATGTTTCTAGGATTCTTTCGAATTGCCTAGGTAAATTCAAATTAGAATTTCTTTCTACCTTGAAGGAATGTAACTTTTTTTTTTTTTGTTTTTTTTTTTTTGTTTTTTTTTTTTTTTTGTTTTTTTTTTTTTTGTTTTTTTTTTTTTGTTTTTTTTTTTTTGTTTTTTTTTTTTTTTTTTGTTTTTTTTTTTTTGTTTTTTTTTTTTTTGTTTTTTTTTTTTTGTTTTTTTTTTTTTTTTTTTTTTTTTTGTTTTTTTTTTTTTGTTTTTTTTTTTTTGTTTTTTTTTTTTT